>PVJS01003051.1:63765-78703 GCA_004027185.1 Glis glis
TTGTTTTAATTTCCTGTGCTTTGGAGGTCTTGTTGAGGAAGTTTCTACCTGTGCCTATATGATGGAGTGTTGGACCTATGGCTTCTTCTAATAATTTCACAGTCTCTGGTCTAACTTCCAGGTCTTTGATCCATCTCAAGTTGACTCTTATGCAGGGTGAGAGGTAAGGATTCAGCTCCATTTTTCTACAGGTAGATAATACCAATGGGATTGAATCTAGAAAACAACAGTAATATATGCATACCCATGTTCATAGCAGCACAATTCACAGTGGTCAAATTATGGAACCAACCTAGATGTCCATCAACATATGAATGGATTACAAAATTATGGGAAATACACACAATGGAATTCTACTCAGCAATAAAGAAGAACAAAATAACAGCATTTGCAAGAAAATGGAAAGATCTGGAGAACATTATGTTAAGTGAGATTAGCCAATCACAAAAAAAGAAGGGACATAAGTTTTCATTAATATGCGCAACTTAGAGAGTAGTGGGGACACAAAAGGGACTCCAATGACAACGGAGAACCCTCAGTGGTGCAAGGGAAGGGGTACAAGGGAAGGGTAAGGGTAAGAAAGAAGTGAATCTATGGAATTACTGTCATAAACAATGTGTATATATGAGATTATACCAACATCATTCTCAGTGCTACATGTGGAGGGGAGGTGGGGGGGAGGGACACCAAGAGCTGTGTGCATGTATGTTAACACCAAACTGATACTCATTGTGATGTGAGACTACAATGCACCAATAAAAACATAAAAAAAGAAAGTTTGAAAATGTAGCAATAAAACTATTCATAATTAAATATAGAAAGAAAAGATAATTTTAGTTTATAAATAGCATCAGTGGGTTGGAGCAATATTCATGAGACCTAACATATTTGCAACTGGATTCAATGTATAAAATCCCTAAGGTGATGATAATGAGGATGGGCTTCTGGAAAAGTGTTTAAAGAAATAATGATCAAAATTCCCTCACATTTGATTAAAACTCTAAATCCACAGGCTCGATAATTCAGTAAGCCATATAAAAGAAATACAAAACAAACTACCCTAAGAAACGTCATAATCAAATTAGTTTTAATTAGTAATTAAAAGAACATTTTTGATGGCCAGAGAAAAAGATATCATGCAGACAATGATAACCATATTATGGTATAAAAACAATTAAAAAGGGACATCCTTTTTGATGCTATCATGTGAATAAATTTAAAAATACTTATGCTGAGTTAAAGAAGCCAGACAAAAAGAGAACTCACTGATTCAATTAGTATAGCATTCTAGAAAAATGCAAATTACTCTGTAATAATAGAAAACAGCTCAGTTTTTAGCATTGGGATGAGGAGGTGCAGGGGAGGGTGGGAAGGAGTGAGAGGGTGTGATACAGAAGCAAAGGAGGAAGTTTGGGGGTTGATGGATATACTCATTGTTTTAACTATGATAACGGCTTTATGGGTGTATATAATATATCAACATTTAAACTGTATACTTTATGGGCAACTTATTTTATGTTGATTATGTCTGAACAAAAATATGCTTAAAAGGAGATAAGACAATAAGAATGGCTGCAGAAGGGGGAAAATATTTACAATACGTACATCTGACAAGCAAATTCTGTCCAGGATATATAAGACCTCTTTTAACTCTATAAAATTCAAAGAATTGAATTTAAAAATTTGGCAAAAAAATTCAAGAATATGTAGGATATAGTTAATAATAAATGAAAATATATGAATAGTTATGATACATAGTTAACAAATAAATGAAGATACTCAGTAGTCAACAGGGAAATGCAAATTATAACACCAATGAGAACACAATACACCCACTTCAATGGGTCAAATTAAAAAGTGACCATTCCAATTGTCGAGACATGAGGACATGGAGGAATTTTCTCCGTGTTTGCCAATGACTATCACAAGGAGATTTTCTGAACAAAATATATGATGAAGGATTCAACATGGCAGGTGTAGGAACTAAGGAAGGAAAATGGTCTAAAAGTGTCATAAGTAGATCAAAAGGATCCGGAGGTCAAGGGGTGCAAAGGAGAAACCTTTGCCTAATTAGTAGTGTTGGAGAGGAAACTGTTTTCAAGAGAGAGGCAGATTTCTGTTAGAGCAAGAAGGTAAAAGAGATATTCCAAAAATTAAGAGAAGGACTGGGGAATTTTGTTGATGAGGAATTTCTTGTATACAGGCTGGATAAAAGATACATAAAAAATAGATAGGCACAGTTGTTTGGAGGCGAGGAACCCAGGAACAGGAGATGCCCTGGTAGTTTTGGTCTTATGTGGGGCTGAGATGAAGAAGTAGAAGGTGCATGATGAGATTCACGCTGATGTCTCCCGATTGACAGAGCAAGTCAATTTGTGCTGAGAGTCTTGGAGAGTCATACCAAGCATCTTGCAGTGGTGCCATGGGCCCTGGTCTACTATCCCTACACTTGTTTTTTGTGAGAGAAATACTTTTTTGCGTAAACCTTTGTTATTTGGGATTTTTCTATTATGTAAAACCAAACTGAATTGCACTTGATTCCATTTGCTTTCTGTGATTCAGAGTCTAGAGATCAGAATTTAATATATTAAGCTTCAGCTTGTCACTGATGTTGAGCTCTGACAGTGAGCTGAATTAGCCTCAGACAATTCATAGATCCAGAACAAATTTACTAGAGCTTAGTTTCAAGAGTTTAGACTTCCTTTTATAGACCGATGTGGAAATTTGTCAAAGAAAGTGGTAAATTTGAGCCCTCAGAAAACGACCCTGTAAGTGCAAACCACTAGAGAGATTGTTTTGGTTTCCATTTGGCTTAGCACAATTAATAGAAGATTCATTCTCGTGTGCCTTTAATGCCAGTCACTTCACTTTCATTGTCAGCGTTCCTAGGAAAGAGAGTTATTATGTTAAATAGATAATTAAGTCGAAGCCTCTGTTCTTTCGGACTGAGTTCCCAAGTTGTTCTGTTCAGATAAAGTTGCTCCTTAAGAGTAACAAATGCATAAACAACATCAGAGGAGGAGAGCCACCCGGCAGAACCGGGCAATTGACAGATGAGGCCAGCGGTCCTGGCATCTCAGCACATCTGCTGCCTCTCTGTAGGAGTCATCCATCATCGCAAGCCTGAAAGAGGCCAAGCACCCTCAGAGTCCTGCTCCGTGTCTTTGCCTCCAGCTGCCTCGCTAAACATGGCAATCATTATCATGCCTGAGCGGTCAGCCTCCCACATCTCAGGCTGGTCTGAATGCATGATGGATGCTTTAATTTGAGCCCTGGTGAAAGGCAGCATACATTTCAATTAGGATGTGGCCAGAGAGCCTCCCTGAGCAATGCCATTGAGGCAGTGAGTATAGAGGTCATAGAGTTAGTTAGCCGACTTGAGTTCAAATCCTGGTTAATCCACCTATGATCATGAGCCTGGCTAAGTCACATAACTGCCATGAGTCTCTGCTTCTTATGCTACAAATGACCCAGGTTCACTGAATAGTTAATGAAGACCTGCTAAAAGATAGGAACCATGCTAAGAAGAGGGGAAAGAAAGACAAGGAAGGGACAGTTCCTGCCTGGAAGGAGCTCATAGAACAGTGAAAGCGGTGTACTCTATAATGGGAATTACATTCTTCTTAGGATTGTTGAGGAGAGTTCAATGAGATTATATACATGAAAGGACTTAAAAAACCTAAAGTATTCAAGAAATTAAAGCTGATGCTACAGCTCTTGAAAATGATGATTTTTACAAATCAATAAGTGTGTATTTAATGGCAAGCTTAAGATCATTTAGGATGCTCTGAGACTTGGCTGGTAAAAGTTCCTAGTATTCACGCATGCAGGACAGTACAGGGAGACTGGGACTCACACACACACACACACACACACACACACACACACACACACTTATAGTTCTTATAGTAACCATAGAATGTGTAGGGAATGCAACATCCCAACATAGCAGGGACTGGCTGGACACAGCCCAGGCTCCGTTCCAACCCCTTACCCCCTGGAACAGGATGTCCTTCAAAGCTTTAACCCAGTATCTCTTATTGTACCAGGATAGCCTATTTTCGGGGGTCCTTCAGCTGGATTCAGGCAAATTGGTAACAAATGCACAATGAACCTGCTTCAGGACTTGTATTGGGCTTTTCTCTTCTTCCTTACCCAGAGGAAAATTATACTTCTCCTCCCACCATGGTTTAAGCAGGCATGTGAGTAAATTTGTCCAGTGGGGTAGGATCAGAGTGCTAATAAGTTACTTGGCGCCAAGAATTAAATTTCTGATGATAAGTCTGCAGTAGTCCACATCACCTACCACTGGCGATCTAGGATGCCTCAATTTGCAGGTGATGTGACTACAGAACGCTGGAGTCCTGGTGGGCTTAGATTGCTGAGCTGCTACATGGTGAACACTGCCCTACAGATATTCCTAGATCTGCACAGAATATTTTATGAGTAAAACATATGCTTTTGTTGATTTAATCTATGGAAATTTGGATGTTGTTTTGTTATCTAATTACAGACTAGCTTAATACATTTGGTAGCAATAGGTCAAAGTTCGGTAAAACGATTACATAATCCATCTAGTGGAGTTAAGCTGCCATTTGACAGTGGGAGGCCACTGGCTGCAGCCCGTGGCCAGGACCACATCCCATGGTTCAGGAGAGTCCACCTTTTGCTTGGTTCTTAGTGAAGTCAGATTAGCTGAGTGTGGAAAGGTCACATTACTGATGCCATATCATCCAAGATTTAAGTCTGGGCTTTGCTATTATTGTTGTTGTTGCTCTTTGACCTTGAACAATCAGTGCAACTCTTTGAATCCCACTCTCTTCCTCTGAAAAATGGGGATATTCACAGTTCATAACAGTCAGGATTGAGGTTGGAACTAAATGTGATAATACAGGCAAATCATTTAGCCTGATTTGTAGTAAGCGCTTAAAACTGAGGTGTATTACTATTGATGAATTCTTTACTATTTTTCATTCCTTTGGCACAAGGACAAAATGAAATGCAAATCTCACATTGTCTTATAGTTAAGTACATGCTTGGCTCTTCTATCTATAAGGACACTGTGAGATCCTCCACCCAGAGAAGGCTACAGCTCAGTCTGTTGGGTCAACTGTAGACAGGCAATACAGGCCTCTGATGTGGAATAATCATGTCGCCCTTTTCTCTGCTTTATTTTATTTTATTTTATTTCATTATTTTTTTCAGAACTGGGGATTGAACCCTGGGGCATTCTACCTCCAAGCTACATCCCCAGCCCTATATTTTTTATTCTTTATTTTGAAACAGGGTCTCACTAAGCTGCAGAGGTCTCACTAAATTGCTGAGGCTGACCACAAACCTGCGATCCTCCTGTCTCAGCCTCCCAAGTACTGGGATTACAGCATGCACCACCACGCCCGGCTTCTCTGCTTTATTTTAAATATCATTTTATTCTGATTTAGTGTTCCTACTCTGATTTTTCTGAACCAATGTCTTTACTGCTTTTCTAGAATCTGCATAGCACATTTAGCTCTTCCTTTTTCTATGTGTACCTGAGGGTAACAATTGATCAACTCAAGGTAACTCTTTAGGACCTTTTAAAGTCTTTGTTTCTAGAGTGAAGAGACAACCTATAAAATGGGGGAAATTTTACCAGCTTTTCAACTCACAGAAGAGTACTATATAGAATATATGAAAAACTAAAAAAAAACTTAAAATAAAAATACAAGTAGTTAATCAAAATGGGCAAATGACTTGAATAGATACTTCTTAAAAGAAGTACAAATGGCCAACAATTATATTAAAATAATCAATATCTTTAGCTATCAAGGAAATGCAAATCAGAACTACATTGAAATCCATTTCACCCCAATTAGATTGACTATTATCAAAAAAAAAAACAAAAAAAATGACAAATGCTAGCTAAGATGTGGAGGAAAAGTAACACTTATACATTATTGGTGGGAATTTAAATTAGTATAGCCACTATAGAAAATAGTAGGGAGGCTCCTCAAAATAAAAAAAAAAAAACCTGGAAACTAAAAATGTAACTATATAGTATCCAACTATACCACTCCTTAGTGCTTATTTAAGGAAATGAAGTCAGCATACCAAAGAAACACTGCATATCCATGTTTATTGCAGCACTATTAACAACAGCCAAGATATGGAATCAACCTAGGTGCTTGTCAACAGATGAATGGATAAAGAAAATATGGTATATATACACACAATGCAGCATTATTGAGCCATAAAGAATGAAACCCTGTCACTTGTAGGGAAATGGATTGAACCGGGGGATATCATGTTGAATGAAATAGGTTAGACACAGAAAGATGAGTATTGTGTGTTTTCTCTCATATGTGGGAAATAAACAATCTGAAAGTAGAAGAGGGAAAATTACAGAATGGGAAGGGGTTTGGGGAAGAAGAGGAGGGGTCGAGACAGCAAAAAGGAGAGTAGATGTGATCAATGAATGATATGTTTGCATGAATATGTAACAGGGAAACCCATTAATTTGTATAATTCATATGTTTTAAATATAAACAAATAGTCTGTTCTTCCATGAATTCAATGAAGATTAGGAAATCTACCTTGAAAATCTGTCATGTGTATTCAGTGAGTTAAGTCATGTGAAAGTGTTTCATAAACGACACATAGCAATAGAATCGAGAGGCTTCGTAATAAAGTCGATATAGTTGCTAATCCTGAGATCCCAACTTCTCCCTCTTGAGAGAGTGAGGAAAGAGCAGGGGACTTAAGGGGGAATCAGCCTGGTCTTTGTCATGGTGGATCTGCTGTGCAGCTTCCTCTGGTTCCTGCCCACTTATGGGAAGCATGGTGCAGAACCCGCAAACTCGGGGCTGCTCTGGGGCAGAGAAGCTTCCTTGAAGAATGTAGAAGCTGCTTGTTTGATCACAGGAGAAAGGACTCCTTGAATGGAGAGAAGAATCAGGCTTTTCAAATTTGGAAGCTAACTTCCTTTAATTTTCCTTTATCTCCATTCCCACTTAACCGAGCCTTCTGAAAACTTTATCTTGACTGTGCAGTAGACAAGGAATGTATTGCAGTCTCCTTGGTGTGGCTGGTAAATAGCCCTCTAAACTCAATTCAATTCCATTGAAGTCCTCAAACCTATTAGATACTCACCTCCATTCACCTCTAGTGTTTTATGTGGGTGCAGGGAGGAGGTGGCTTCAATTATGTGAAGGGCTAGAATGGAGAATTAAAATCAGGCTAATTCTGTGTAGCCCTCAAGGGCTGAAAAAGAATCAATGGGAAAAGTTTAGGGAGACAGCTCACAGATCAATACTGAAGTACTGTGGGCTATGAAGATAAAACTACATATTCTCTGACATCAAGGAACACACACTGGAGTTAGAGATGAACATGTGAGCCAATATATACAAAATTATGTGATGCTTGCAATAGTACAATACTATACACAGTTGTACATATCAGTGACAAGAATAATTGCACAAAACACCCTTTACCTTCAAAACATCATGGACTTTCTGGATCTCCAGAATCTAACTCCTCATTATCTCTACCAATTCTAATTAGTTACCATTCTAATACAAGACACTCAAATATCCCCTCCATTCTCGAGATGTCTTGCTAATTCATTGACATCTTGCCCACATTTGTCTGTTTTCTACAGGGCAGCCAGAAAGATCTTGTTAAGCATAAAGCAGGGATTTCATACCTAAGCATGGTGTATCACGTGATACAGAACAAGAGCTCTTGCTGGATAAAATATACAAGATAAATGCTTTCAGGAGTCACTTGTTTGCTTAAAGCTTTCCAATGGATCTCTACTTCAAACAGTGCAAAAGGAAGGGTTCTTATAATGGTCTACGGGGCCTTGCTGATTTGGGGCCCTTGTTATATCTCCATTCTTCCTTTGTATCCTACCTCTTACTCACCGACTAGCCACACTGGCCTACTAACTATTCATCAAACATTAAAGGCATTTGACACATTGAGAAATTTATAGTTTCTATTTTTTCTTCCCAGTATGTGCTTCCTAAATATACCCATCTCAGTTATTTGTTTTCAGCACTTTCTGGAGTTTTTAGTTAGAATTGGTTCTTCCATTTACTGGAGCTCCACACATCACTTCTACTTTATTTTTCCTCAGTACTACTTATAATGATGTAACATTCTATACAATTTTCTTATTGACTTCACTTTGTTTTTCCTCTTACTAGAATGCAATCTCATGATAAAACAGAGAGTTTGTCTACATTTATCACTTACAATAGTGCCTGGTAAATAGCAGACATTCCATAATATTTATTTGCATTCATTTTTTTTTATTTCTGAAGTTCCAAACTTTCTTCTTTGTTTTGTTTTTGCGGTACCGAGGATTGAGCCCAGGGACGTTCTACCTCCACGCTACACCCCTGGCCCTATTTTTTATACTTTATTTTGAAACCGGGTCTCACAAAGTTGTGGGGTCACTAGGTAGAGAGGGGGGAGAGAGAGAGAGAGAGAGAGAGAGAGAGAGAGAGGGAGAGAGAGAGAGAGAGAGGGAGAGAGAGAGAGGAGACAGGGAGAGAGAGAGAGAGGGAGAGAGAGAGAGAGAGGGAGAGAGAGAGAGAGAGAGAGAGAGAGAGAGAGAGAGCTGAGGCTGGCCGTGAACCTGGATCCTCCGGTCTCCGCCTCCCAAAGTGCTGGGATTACAAGTGTGCGCCACCACGCCCGGCCCAAACTTTCTTCTTTAATTATTTTCTTCCTGCTTAACGAACTTTCTTTAACTATATGTTAAAAGGGTAGGTTTGCAGTTCAAATGATGCATCTGCAGTATACAGATGTATTACTACCTGTTTCTCTGGCATGTACAGGGAGAGAGGAGGGGGCAGTGGGATGGAATGTGGAGGGAATAACACTAAGAGCTATGTGCTTTTATGTTTTATACCACTGAACCTCACTATGATGTATAATTGCAATGCACTAATAAAATTATTTTAAAAAGAGTATGTTTTCTAGCAACAATTTTTTATAGATTTAATGTATTCCCAATTAAAAAATCTGAGAGAGATTTTGTGTAGAAATTTACAATCTGGGTCTAAAAATCGTATGGATGTGCAAATGAACTAAAATACTCATAAAAAAGTATTAAATTTGGGAAATGTATGCTAGCTGACTTTAAAATGTATTAGAGTTAAGAAAATTATAAACCAGGCATGGTAGTGCATGCCTATAATCCCAGTACTTGGGAGGCTGAGACAGAAGGATTGCAGGTCTGTGGTCAGCTTCAGCAGCTTAGAGAGGCCCTCCACAAGATAGTGAGAACCTGTTTCAAAATAATAAAATAAAATAAGACTGAGGGTATAGCTCAGAGGTAGAATGCTTCTGGGTTCAATCTCTAGTATCCCCCCACAACCACCAAAAAAGAAAATTATGACAATGTGTATGTATGGTTTATTGTTTTTGCTTATGTCCCAATAAAGCTTTTCAATGCAACAATTAAAAAAATCATTTGTTCTTTAAGGGGTAGTACCAAGAAAATGTACATCAAGCTACTGGTTGGGAAAAAAAATAACATAGTATATATTTCTGACAAGGAATTTGTACCTACAGATAACTTTTAGAATTTAAATTACTGCTGATACAAAATGTTGGTGAGGACAATATCAAGGATCGGTGGGACTCTCATGCACAGCTTGTGAAAAAAACACTATTTCTAACCAAGTGAGATCTTGCAATCCCACTTGTAGGTACTGGTTCCGGTGAAAGGGAAGCTTATCTCCATAGAACTGACTTATAACAGCCTCAAGCTGTGGAAACCACTCACATGTTCGACAAAAGAGTAGGTGGTTGATCCGGAACATGAAAGGGAGGGAAGGGGGAGGGAATAGGGTGGGATTGAAGGGAGGGCTAAATGTGCAATGTGTGCATGTATGATGTTCATACCCTGACATATATCAAAATGTATAATTACAATTTACAATGCACCAATAAATGAACATAAAAAGTTAAAAAAAGACATGGTTTGTAGTTAACTGCCTTCACTATTAAATCAGTGTTTCTCAAAAAAAAAAATTGGTGGATGACATCATGAAGAACTAGTCAGCAATAAAAAGGGATGATTTGCTCATATATTCAGCCACAAGGATCAATCTAAAAAGCATCATGCTAGTGACAAGGACAGACATAAAAGACTACGAATGCATTTATATTAGGTTCTACAAAGGGCAAACCTTTAATTATGGAAACTCACCAATAGTGTCCATATTTGCAGTTGAGGGTATATGGTAATCATACAGGGTCATGTGGAAACGTTTCTGGGTGATAGAACTTTTCTACACCTCAACTTTGGTGGTGGTTCATGTGACTGCACCAGTTTCTTGAAACATATACATATGAACAACTAAAATGAACAAATTTGATTTTATCTATATTATACTCAAAATTTCATTTAAAAATGATTGACAATAGCAAGTGTTATCGAAGAGGTAAAAGAGGTTTGAACTCCTATACATATACTTGCTAATGAGGGTATAAAACCAAACAACCTGTTTGGTTTGGAATACTGTTTAACAGCTTTTCTCTCAAAGCTAAATTTGTACTGATCAAATATCTAGAACTTCCACCCTTAGGCTTTTACCCAAAAGAAATGAAAACATATTTATGCAAAGACTTGGTCTAAATGTTTATTAAAGCTTTACTCACAATTGCAAAGAACGGGAAATAATATTAACCAATAGGTGAATTGATAAACAAAATGTAGGATATCCATATAATAGGCCACCAGCTATCACTCAACAACATAAACGAACAACTGATATGTAAAAACATAGGTGAGTAGTATCAGTATCACTATGTTGAGTGAAATATGCCATATGCAAAAGAGGCCATATTACACAATTCCATTTTTTTAATTTGGTGAATTGTAATTTTACATCATATTGGGGTACAGAGTGTCAGAAAACTACATGCACATTTTTAAATTTTAGAAAATTAAAACTAATTATAGTAATAAAAAGCCAATTATTGGATGTCTGATGATGGGGAGGAACAGATTCACTGGGAAGGAGCACAAACACTATTTTGATGTGACAGATGGATTTAGATT
This sequence comes from Glis glis, assembly GCA_004027185.1. Classification (NCBI taxonomy): domain Eukaryota; kingdom Metazoa; phylum Chordata; class Mammalia; order Rodentia; family Gliridae; genus Glis; species Glis glis. The sequence goes on from PVJS01003051.1 coordinate 74,825, forward strand.
TTCAAAGTGGCTATAATTTCACAGGTGTATGCTTCTTTCAAATTTCACCTAATTGTATATTGTAAATACATGTAGTTTATTATGTGAAAAATGACAGCTTTCTTTTGGGATGGAAAAACAGAGTCCATTATGTCTAATACAATTTTAAAAGTCTAACCAATTGCTTATCATGGCTACTTCTTAGCCCCCCACAATCAAATTGTGTCATCTGCATCCCAGAAAATTCTTTACTTTCTATTCTCCTTTTCTAATATAGAATGCCAAAGTGGGGTTGACTAATTAGATTAGGAATAAAAAGTAAGGGCTACCATGGTATTTTTATCGAGTACAATGCTTTCTCATAGGAAAACATTTTAATCTTCACAGAAAACATATATTTTTGCATATATTTAATATTTTCAAATCTTGTCTTGATCCTAAATTAATGGCAAACTCTTTAAAAGGGCATTCCAGGATATCTAGGATCTGTCTGTCAAATTCTTCTGAAGCCTTCTCTTTCATTACACCCCACATACCATACTATCTTCTAATCCTGCATAGAATCCCCTTGCCCCTTTTCTCAATGTTTGTTTTTCTACTTCCACCATTGATCCTTTGCTCAAGCCATCTTTCTTCACAAAATATGGCTTCTAATTTTTGAAATTGTATCTGAATTTTAAATCTCCTCTAGATTGTGAACTCTATGAAGGAAGGGACTATGTTTATGATGTTCTCTGCTGGTAGTACAGTGCATCCCCAAATCCTTACACATAATAGTAATGAAGATGATAATGATGATGGTGATAGGTGCTCAATATGTTTACTGAATGAATGATGTATTAAGAGACTATTCATGATCATCCTACCTCTTGGAATGTGGAGGTCCTATATAAAACTCAACATCATCCCATAATTAAAGGCTGGGTAATGGGGAGAGGTAGGCAAAGAGATACAAGAGCATTGATTTTAAGTAAAGAATGCATTAGAGAAGGTTGGGGCAATTAATCAGCCCTATGGTGGATGGGATGCGCATAGGCATAGTCTTGTGGAACTGCAGACCTTGACTAACTCCCCAGGGAGATACTGAATTTAAGAAAAACAATGCATGAGGCATAGGGCAGAACAGTGACATTAACTGTGGCGTCAAAAAAAAAGGCATGCCACAATTGACATATGTTCTAAAAGTAGTGTGTTATTAATATACAGAGTATATGAATACTGTACTTTGGTGTGTGTGTGTGTGTGTGTGTGTGTGTGTGTGTGTGTGTGCAGGCCACACACATGTGTGGTCCTGGGGATTGAACCCAGGGCCATTCTAACTCTGAGCTACAACCCCATGGCTCATGGCCATGATGGTATATCCCAGGCCCCCTTTAGACTCTTTGGGTCCAGGAGGACTGTGAGGTTTGGGTAAGCAGGACATAGAGAGGGGATGAAGAAACAGGAGGCCCTGGCCATTGGTGAGGGTAAGTACCAGCTGTGACAACTGCCCCAACCCGCTGTGCAACCTACAAGCATCCTTGGGCTCCAGAGAACACTTGAAGCCTCTGCAGGATACAGGTTCTTGTCCTTTTCTGATTGAAATTAGGAAAAGGAGTTGGGCTCCTAGCCCATGGCATTATTGGGAGGTGGTAGAAATTTTAGGAGGTGGAGCTTCATGGAAAAAAATTAGGTCAGTGGGGTCATGCCCTTGAAGGGGATATTGGGATACTCACTTTTCTTACTCTTTTTTCTTTTTAATTCTTTGCTTCCTGGCTGCCATTGAATGAGCGAGTTCCTTTGCCACACACTCCCATCATGATGTGTTGCCTTGTCACAGGCCCAAAAGCAGCAAAGACAATGGACCATGGACTGAAACCTCTGAAACTATGAGCCAAAATAAACCTTTCCTCCTTATAAGTTTATTATCTCAGCTATTTTGTTATAGTAAAAGAATACTGACTAACAAAATCTAATTAAGGATTCTTTAAGAAGACCTGTGGTCTGTTGAGTAATAATTATTTTGCTCTAATTTTTCACCTGGAATTCCAACAGGTTAATGAATAAATTCCTCAGGACTCAAAGACTCTGTTAAATTCAGCTCCAAGTTTTTATTGCGCATCAGAGAGGTGCCAGGCACTGTGCCAAGTGGTCTCAGAGACACAGAGCCAAGTATAGAATTGTCCTTGCATTCTGTGTGTGGTGTGTGTGTGTGTGTGTGTGTGTGTGTGTGTGTGTGTGTTTGTGAGTGTTACTGAGGATTGAACCCAGGGGAATTCTACCTCCAAGCTATACCCCTAGGCCTTTTTTATTTATTCATTTTTGTTTTCTTTTGAAACAGGGTCTCGCTAGGTTGCTGAGAGTCTTGCCAAGTTGCTGAGGCTGGTCTTGAACCTGTGATCCTCCTCTCTCAGCCTCCTAAGTCCTGGGATTACAGATGTGCACCACCATGCCCAACTGCCTTTGCACTCTTATGGGAATAAAGTCCACTATTTTCTTGGGTTCTTAGTCCCCCTACCATTAGAAAGAACCCGATTTTTATACCATATTTTATGTATGATATGATGATGTTTTTGTATCATACTCTGAAATCCCTTGAACAAGAAAGAGTGAGTCAAAAGGCCCAGGATAAAAGATAGGATAAAAGATAATTTTAGCTTGTGCATAAATAAGAAATGACTAGAAAGTGGTATTGAGAAGCAGCATGGTGCTGCATTTGCAAGAGTTAAACATGTCACAAAAAATAGTCTGTGCAAGTTAAACACATAGGAAGGATAATAACTAAGGTGCCACCAACAGGAAAGGCTAGGAGTGCTGCCCGGTCTGTGTTGGGGACTGTGGGGAGCCCATGTCACCAAGTTCCTGCTCCTCTGCCCTCAGGCTGCCTGGCACATGTGTGGTCTTTGCCCCACCTGCTGCCAGTGAACGTGGAGCAAACCAGCCAAAGCAGAGAATGCCATGAATTTACACCTAACTTTCTGGAATTTTACAGCATGCTGAGGTTTTCTAATTTTATTCAGACCTCAGCTCAAATGCCATCTTTGTAATAATGTCTTTCCTAACCAATCTATTTAAAAAAATAGACCCTCTCTCTCAGTAAATCTCCATGCCTTTTATCCTCTTCATTTTTTTTATCTTGACATTTCTGACCACTGGCCAAATGTATTTATCTACGTGTTTATTTTGTGTTTCCCTCCTTGAGAAAGGAAAATTTATAGAAACAAGAACTTCATCTGCTTTAGCTCACTGCTTCAGTCCTAGTGTCTAGATGGTGCCTAAAAGTGGATGAAAATGTACCGTTGTCTGTCATTGGACCTACATTTTCTTAAAGGTGTGCATCTGACTCATTCAGACCCACTCCTCTCTTTGTCAAAGATTGGGCTGTTTTATGAAAATCTCCAAGGTAATATCTCTTCTCCAGCTGTGTTGTAAACTGATTAGTAATTTCCACTCTCCAGCAGACAGCAGAAGAACAACAGGACATTCAAAGAGGCCAGCTCAAAACCCACCTGGAACTTCTGGTGTTGCCCCCACCATGACTGCTTTAACTAAGCCCCCAGAAAATAGCCAAGTGACCCTTTCCTGAGAGTTTCTTCAATACATATGTTTTACTTGTATTTTTCTCTTTGAAATCTGATCCAATTAAGCATAGGGTAAGAAAAGTGGGCAAATTGAGCATGATACTGCATACCTCTAATCCCAGTACTTTGGAAGCTGAGACAGGAGGATCGCAGGTTCACAGCCAGCCCCAGTAACTTAGTGAGACACTATTTCAAAATAAAAAATTAAATAAAATAGGGCTGGGGGTTTAGATCAGAGGTAGAATGCCTCTGGATTCAATCCCCAGTAACACACAAAAAAGAAAGAAAAGAAGAAAGAAAGAAAGAAAGAAAGAGAGAGAGAGAGAGAGAGAGAGAGAGA
>PVJS01003052.1:0-78594 GCA_004027185.1 Glis glis
GATTCACTTCTTTCTTACCCTTCCCCTTCCCTTGTACCCTTCCCTTGCACCACTGAGGGTTCTCTGTTGTCATTGGAGTCCCTTTTGTGTCCCCACTACTCCCTAAGTTGTGCATATTAATGCACACATATGTCCCTTCTTTTTTTGTGATTGGCTAATCTCACTTAACATAATGCTCTCCAGATCTTTCCATTTTCTTGCGAATGCTGTTATTTTGTTCTTTATTGCTGAGTAGAATTCCATCATGTGTATTTCCCATAATTTTGTAATCCATTCATCTGTTGATGGACATCTAGGTTGGTTCCATAATTTGGCCACTGTGAATTGTGCTGCTATGAACATGGGTATGCATATATTACTATTGTTTTCTAGTTTCAATCCCTTTGGTATGATACCCAATAGTGGTATAGCCGGATCATATGGTGGATCCATTCCCAGTTTTCTGAGGAATCTCCACACAGAAAATAGCTAGCGTCTTCTCGGTTGCTGGACACAGTAGCCCAGGTATTCTGCAACCAACAAAACTGCTCAGGCAGCAGTTATAGTTTATAATTCAATGGGACACTTTAACAAACATGTTCATGCACCCACCCTATGAAAGAATCAGAGGAGATTTTATTATTATTTTATAATTTGCAAGCTGAGATAAAACATTAAAACCCAAGTCTCCTAGTTATGCATACATATGTTCCCCTCAGTATACAAATTTAAAACAGATATTATGCAGGTATCTTATTCACCTACAAAGATATACCAACACACACAGATTACCAACAAAACATTTTAACATCATCTAAATTACTAGAATTTTCTGCAAACTCGGTAATATTTTAGAGGAATTTTTATTTATTTGAAAATATTTAATAATTCTGCTTAAAATAATGAAGTGCTGTTAGACTCTTGCATTTGGTAATAAGATGCAAGATTTTGAAGTTTTTCTTTTAATTGGTACTACAGGCAATAGTAATAAGTTCTTTGTAAATTTAAGAATAAATCATTTCTGCCACCAATTAATAGAGAATAAATAAATGAATACAATCCACTTTTGCTTTATTTACATATTATGTTTTTCCATAGGAAATGAAAATTTTAGTTGCTAAAATTTGTTACTGCTAAAAACCATTAACATTAGACTATATGGTTTATACAGCTTTCAATTTAAAACTTCCCATATTATCCCAGTATAGTGGCATATGCCTGCTATCCCAGTACTTGGAAGACTGAGACAGGATGATTGCAGGTTCAAAGTCAGCCTTAACAATTTAGTGAGACCCTCAACAATTCAGTGAGACCCTGTTTTAAAATAAAAAAAAGGACTAGAGATTTAGCTCAGAGGTAGAATACCACTGGGTTTAATCTCCAGTACCCAAACAAACAAATCTTCCCCTCTAAAGATAAATGGAGAGACTATAGTCTATACATAGACCCAAGACAAAGGGGGCATTTGGTTTATTATAAAGATGGCATTTCAAATTACTGTGGAGGGGGGAGACAGATTATTCAATATTTGGTATCAAAGCAAATATTAACCACTTAGACAAATACAAAGCTGGATCACACTCCTTAGAGCAAAATAACAGGATGAACCAAACATTTAAATATAAAATGTGTCTCCTTTCATAATTAAAAGCTTTATTTTATTTATTGATTTAAAAATAACAAATATCCACTAAGATAATGACAATTCAGAAAATGTCAACTACAATGACCCTAAATGCTGAGACCGAAATGGTGATCAAAGGAGATTTTGGTTTTACCTTGTTTAGAATCTAGTAGGAAAGGGAGAAAACAAAAAACATTACTGCTATGACAGACAAACCAATGGAAGGGAACATACTGAGTCTAAAAACAGACCAACACACAAGGTCACCTGATTAATGAAAAAAATACCACTTCAATTCACTAAGGGAAAGTGTGGGATTCACAATAAGGGATATGGGAACTATTGGCTACCTCTGAGAAAAAAATAATTTTGATCCCTATCTTAATTTTAAAATAAATTCAAAAATTAATTTAAATTAGATTTGGGGCATCAATGTGGCAGCCAAAAATATAAGCTTTCTATCAGAAAAGATACAAGAATATCTTCAGATACAAGTTTGATATAAGTAACAATTTCTCAATGAAACACACACCAAAGTTAAATAAAAGAGCATACTGATAAATTGTGACTTCACTAAAAATTGAAGACTCTGCCATTAAAAGCATCATTAGGAGAAGGAAAGATCCCACACTATACCATAAGAAGCCATATGTAGTATATAGGTAACTACTAAAGAACTCATCTCCAGAGTATGTTCCCAAAATTATCACCAAAAAAGACAAACAACAAAATTTTATAAATGACCACAAGATTCATGCAGAGACTTTATAAATATATCCAAATGACCAAAGTGCATCAAAGAGTTAGGAAAGATTCTCAACATCATTAGTCAACAGGGAAAGCAAATTAAAACTAATGAGATACCAACAACACACCCACACAACTGGATCTGCTGTGGAGAGTGTAAATTACTACAACCATTTTGGAAAACTGTCTCGAGAGTCTACTACAGCTAAACAGGTATCTGCCAGCAATTCCACTTATAGTAATATACCCAGGTGAATTTCATGTATGCCCAAAAACCATGTACAAGAATATTCCTGACAGCTTTATTCATCATGGCACAAAACTTGAAACAAACCAAATGCCCATCAACAACAAAATGGATAAATCAATTGTGTATTTGCACTATGCAACAGCACAGGGCATGTCAAAGAAGTGCTGCTTCACATCGAAATATGGATGAATATTACAGATGTGGTGATAAGTAAAAGACCCCCACAGTGTGTACTCTATGGTTCCTTTAATATGGAGTTTAAGAAGAAGTAAGATCTATGACAATATAAATAAGAATAATGATTATCTATGCTTAAGGATGTCTTGGACCGAGAAGAGATAAGGAGCATAAAATATAATAAGTCCTTTGAAAGAAAATACAGACTACTCTAGAAGCATAACATAAAGGAAAGTAATCTAGTATGGGAACTCAAGGAGGGATTGGCTAAGTATGTAATGTTTGAATTGATACATGAACAATAACTAACAGGTAAATAGGTAAAGAGCATTCCAGATAGAATTAAACAGAATGAGCAACTCAGCTTGATTGCACACACTTGTAATCCCAGTCCTTGGGAGGCTGAGACAGGAAGATCACAGCTTCAAGTTCAACTTAGCAAGGCCCTCTGCAATTTAGAGAGACCCTGTTTCAAAATGAAAAAAAAATGAAATATGGCTAGGGGTGTTGTCAGGGGCATAATGTCTCTGGGTTCAATCTCCAGTACCACACACACAAAATAATAAATATATAAATACATAAATAAATAAATAAATAAATAGATAAATGAATAAATAGAAAAAGGGAAACCCAGAATGAGCAAAGGTCTTCTGCAGACAGTGGAGGAACTCAGAGTGGTTAAGTGTAGCCGAAGCACAGAGAATAAGAGTTTTGTGTGAGATGTATCTGGAGAAACAGGCAGGAGAAGGCCAGGCAATGCCTTGAAGGTCATATTAAGGATGCTTAAAAGCAATGGAAAGATATTGAAGGTGTTGGGTGAAGACACATGATGATCAGGTTTGGATGATTAAAAGTTGCTCTGGCTCTGTAATGAAGAACCGGAAGGGGAAAACCAAGAGTAAAAAGCAAGCAAACCAGTCAGGACCTATTTTAGTCATCTGGTGATATGTGACAGCACTTTGAACAGCAGAGGAAGCAGCAGTAAACTGAAGCCAGCTCATACCTGCTTGTAAGAGCCAACTGTCAAATTTTCAGAAAGTTTGTGAGCTATTTATTAAATAGTTGTATTAGGCAGGGTTCTCTAGAGGGACAGAACTAACAGGATATGTATATGTATGATGATAAGGGGGGATTTATCAGATTGGCTTGCACAGAGAGAAGCTGTAGAGTCCCAGAATGGCCATGTGCAATGCCAGGGAGCAGGAGGAACCTGCAGCTGCTCAGTCCAAGAAGCCGGTGCCTCAGAACACAAGGGACCAATGGTGCAGCCCAAGTCCAAGATGGAAAGGCCTGGAAACTCCCCAGAGATCATTGCTGAGGCTGAAAGTCTATGTTGGAAAAGTGAAGGAGCCACAGTCTGATGTTGTATTAGTCAAGGTTCTCTAGAGTAACACAATCCACAGGATATGTATGTTATGAAGGGGGATTTGTCAAATGGGCTTATATGCAGGAGCGGTGTAGTCCTAAGTGTCCACCTGCACCCAGAGGGCTGGAGGAACTAGCAGGAGGGACCAATAATGCACTCCCGGTCCAAGATGGAAAGACCTGAAAACTCCCCCAGAGAATCGTTGGTGAGGCCAGTTGGAAGAGTGAAGAAAAATGCTGAAATCCAATTCCCCAGGCGAGAGCAGATGTACCTTCACCCAGAAAGAATCGAGCTTGCCTTCATGTGGTTTCCTTCTTCCGTCCATTCAGGGCGAGACTTCCTCCCCAATCTGCTGTTATATATGCCAATCATCTCATCAACAAACCCCGAAGTCACATCATCCTAGGTGCTTCTCAGTCCAGTCAAGTTGACAGTCCATATTAACCATCACAGATGTCCTCGGGCAATAGAAGTAGTAATAGATACACCCACTCAAGAAGAATAGTTTGCTTTCACGCCATTTCCTCCTTCCGCCATTTTTGTTCCATCCCAATCCCAACTTATTGGACAGTAACGCCCACATTCAGGGAATGACTCCTCCCTCAGTTTGCTGTTCTGCATGCCAATCATCTCTAGAAACAACCTCATCAACACACCCAAAAGTATTTTAATCCTAGGCATCTCTAAATCCAATCGAGTTGATAACCCAGAGGACCCATCACAAGAACTGTTTCTAAAAATTAAATCATATCACCTGACAAATAAATAAATTCTATTTTAGATACTATACAACTGTGTGCTATTGCGCATCTCCTCCCAACCCCATATTCAATGATTTCAGGTTGCTATCTTGCAACTGGCCATGGTACAAGTATTTATTATCCCTAAGTCAGCAAATGATACTAATGGGATTGGTTTTTTCCATTGTGCTTTTACCTGGTTGATAAAAATTTACTAGCACATGACTGAGTAAGAAGATTGATAGAGATCAAGAGGGATAGATTTAAAAGATATTAGAGGAAGAAAAGCAATATAATTTGATGACTAGTTATAAGCTGAAAGTGAGGAAGGGAGACATATCAAAGATAAACCTGGTCATCTAGCTAGGTTTTGCAACTATTTGAATGATTGTGCCTCCTTCAGCAAAATAAGAAACACTAAACGAGGACACAGTTTTGAATAGAAAGGTGATAACTTTGCTTTTGCGCTTTATGATTGGGGATCTTTGGATAATTCATATGAATATTTTGAAAAGATGTCTTAGATGAGAATCAGAGCTCAAGATATAAATTTTGGAATTTTCAGTCTCTAGATGGCATTGACCTCTAGGCTTCTATGGAATGTCCCAAGATCCTCACTACTCTACTGCCACGAGCCACTCTAAAGCTGGGAAGATCAAACTACAGAGTATCTTGATTCTTTAAAACGTATTTAAGATGTCAGAATGTGGAGAAGGGCATTTACGGTTTCCACTCAGGTACCTAAAGAAACAAGAAAAGTGTTAGAAAAGTGTTGCTCTTGTCCTTTCAACGAGAAAAAAGCCAGACAAAATTCAAGTGCATGATCTTATTTTATCCCATTAGAGAGCTGAGGATGCCAAACAATCATCCAACTAGAAGTCTTGGAAGTCAAAGAATTTCAGGGCCCAGAAGGTAAACATGACAGGTGCTCAAGTTATAAAGACAATAAGGCTTAGACCTCAACCTTAAGAACCTCATCATCCAATAGAAATAGGCTTGTAAATTGACAATTTTAAAAAATAAGTGCATAAGATAACGTTATTTATAAGTTTCTAAAGGAGTATAGAAGAACACTAAATTCAGACTCTAATTAAAAGTCATACTTAGCCAAGCATGGTAGTGCATGCCTGTAATCCCAGTACTTGGGAGACTGACACAGGAGGTTGGTAGGTTCAAGATCAGTATCAGTGACTTTGTAAGGCCCTGTTTAAAACTAAAAAAATAAAATAGGGTTGGGGGTGTAGTTCAGAGGTAGGACACCCCCTGGTTTTAATCCCTAGTAACACATACACTCACACACACACACACACACTCACACACACATCATGTTTGCTAGAGAGTTGACACCTTTCCTATTTTCTACTAACTTGCCCAACATCTCAGAGTATTAAGTTATATGCCAGTTTTTGACTGCATCTGCTTGAGAGCAGATTCTGAAGAGTTTTCTATTGCACACCTTATGATTGAGACCTGGAATATCCACACCGGAGAGAGTTCATTCTCGGGGCTAAAACAAAGAGTAAGCTCTTTGGCCAGTACCATGAACTGTCTCAGAGCCTTCAAAGAATACAGAGAAATTATCAAATTCTCAATAAATGCTTATTCATTCAGAGATCTTTTACAATCTTCAAAAAGATGATTGCCACGAGGTATGCTAAAGCAAAGGGCCAAGACTTTCTCTGGTATTGGCAAAAAAAATAATCTTCACTTGATGGGTATTGTATGAGTCAACTTTGCATTGCCATGATGAAATAACCAAGGAAATTAACTTATAAAGATAAAAGGTTTATTTTAGTTTCAAGTTCTGAAGGTTCCAGTGTGAAATCAGGCAGCCCAATTTCTCTGGGACTCTGCTAAGGTTGGCACAGTATGGCTGTAGCATGTGGCAGAAAAAGCCACTTACATCATGAGTCACAAAGCAGCAAGGGAGGATGGACCAGGGTCCCACAGTCTCCTTGGAAAAAGCCTCCAAAGGCCTAAGGACCTCCCACTAGACCCCACCTCCGAATTGTACCACCTTTTATACGCAGACACTACTCTTTTTCAAACCATATCATGTACCTATCTGATACAGATATGTACTGATAAATATCGAGGATGAAAATTCTTAAGCCCCATTACTTTTTTTTGTGGTACTGGGGATTGAACCCAGGGGCATTCTAACTCTGAGTTACATCCCCAGCCCTATTTTTTGTTCTTTATTTTGAAACAGGGTCTCACTAAGTAGTGGAGGGCCTCACTAAGTAGCTGAGGCTAGCCGTGAACCTGGATCCTCCAGTTTCAGCCTCCCAAGTACTGGGATTGCAAGCATGCGCCACCACGCCCGGCTTCCATTTCTTTTTTATTGTTCTAATCATTGGGCTATACAGGTAACTAAATTGTTCCTTGAAAAATCTGAACACCCAAAGACTGTCCAGGGAAAGCTTTGGCATGAGTCATAGTAATCTCTCTTTAGAGCCATGACCAATGAAAGCTTTGTGTATTTGTTTGTTTGTTGTGGTACTGGGGATTGAACCCAGTGACATTCTACCACCGAACTACAACTCTAGCCCTTTTTATTTTTATTTTGAAACAGGTTCTCGCTAAGTTGCTGAGGACCTCACTAAATTAGTGAGGCTATCCTCTAACCTGTGATCTTCCTGTCTCAGCCTCCCAAGTACTGGGATTGCAGGCATGTGCTACCATACCTGGCCCCAATGAAAACATTGAAAATCAACAACTTTAATTTTTTATCTCTTTCCCTCTAGAGAAAAACTAAAAATTAAAAAAAAATGATAATGAGACTATTCACTGTGGTAAGTTTAAAGATAAATCACTAGTCCGGCTTTTAGGAAGAAGGGAAGGGAAGAAGCAATTAATTTATTTTTTCTTCCATACAACAATGCATAGGTAATAGCCCATTATGTATATGAATTATAGCTGAGCTCCAAAAGTACTGTATAATTTTAACATTCTACTGGCTTTCCCCAATCAATCTCATTGATGTTCTTTCCAAATATAAAGAATGGAAGTTTGGCTTCCTCAACTTAAAGAAAATATAAGATCTCATTCTGTGCTTTACCGTTTCTTTGTTATGATGCTTTCCTGCCACCAGCATAACTGCTTTCTCAAGTTGAATGTTCATTCTTAATTGTAGAGTGTGACAGGACGGGCTTCTCTGAAGCCATGATGAATGAGTGTATATAGTTCTCTAACTCTTCTCTTTGTGTCCAAAGATACACTGGAAGAAGGGAATTACCGGTTGTCAGAATTGGAAGCTCAGCTTTCTATACTGCTGAAATACCTCACCCCCTCTAACACAAATACAGAATAAGCAAAAACAATTATCATGGATCTCTAAGGAGATATGTAAAAATCCCTTTCAGGCTTGCCCAGAAAAAAAAAAAATCTGGGAAGTGCATCAATTTTAATGGTACATTGATGAGCATTTTTAAGCAATTTCTCTTTCAATGCTTGCTAGCCACTCCATCTCCCCAAAATCTGTGAAACCATGAATTGCCACTAGAGCCAAGCCATCCATTGGGAATATTACATACTTCTTAACATATCCTATCAATGATTTCCCTCGCAAATGAAAACAATGTGACTCCCATAGCTTAATTAGCAGTCAGTCCTAAAGTCACTGAGATAGTCAATATTGGAATTGAGGACCATCTTCGAATCCCAGTTTCAAACAAACTATCTCATTGACAAGTGTCTCAGACAGCGTTCTCACTGCCTGACCATACACAACTTAGAGGAAGCAAGATTTATTTGCTCACAGTTTTTGGAGATTTCAGAAGTTCAGTCCATGTTAGGTCAGGTCTGCAGAGTTTAGGCCATGGTAGTGGGAAGCAGAGAGAGGGAGAGAGCAAGGTTCTTCTCTCACATCATGGAAGTCAGAAGTCAGAGACAGAGAGAGAGAACAGGGGGGAGTAGGGACCATATATAATCCCCAAGGGACACCCCCAGGGACCTCTCTTTGGCAACCAAGCCCCACCTCCAACATGGCTGCCTGGTTTGCATGAGGGTTAGGGGGACATTCTAAATACAAACCATTACAACAAGGATGTGGGTGAATCCTAGATAGATTCTTTAACACCTGGTTGGGTCTCAAAAACAAAGCCAATGTATACTTTTTTATTCTATTGCCTCTTGTGTCAACTAAAAAACATTGCTGCTACTCCCCCCATGAGGAAAAAAATCAAGGACCTTAATTATTCTTTCTACTTTTATTGGGCTTCAGTGGGATATAATTTGAGTAAAGATAGTGGCAGGTAATTAAACCTAGACTAAAAGGATTTTATTTGGTAGACCTAACACTTTGTGAAGGTTGATTTTTACCTATCTGCTGCTAATATAATTCAGACGCTCTGCAGTAAGCAAATGGTATGATGGAATAGTGGCATATGAGTTCTTCCCTATGATTCCAGATAGTGGCTTTCATATCCAACACTCCCCTGAAATAAGATACTTCTGATACTTTATTTTGATGGAGTATCTCATCAAAAATTAGTTTACTATGGCTGAGGATGTAGCTCAGTGGTAGAGTGCTTGCCTAAAATGCATGAAGCCCTGGGTTCAATCCTCAGTAACACACACACACACACACACACACACACACACACACACAATCACACACACACACACACACACACATTGATTTTCTTTCTTTGTTTCTCTTTCCTAGAATTTGACACCTTTTAAAATCTGGCTGTGACCCTACTCAGTAACAAGAAACTTTCACCTCATTTCTTCTTCACTAGGAAATAACTGTCACATATATTAATTTTCTACCAGGTATCTGAAATTACATAGCCACTAAGAGATTAACATGAACCTAAGATTTAAGTCCAGATGTTTCTGGCTTAGAGGTTTGTGAACTTTCCATAATTTCATGGTGCATTTCTATTATCCTTCCCTGGTATGTATACTTTTCTGTTCATGGGAAAATCCCCTGATTGCCACTAATCCCCCTCCCCCATATAAACAAACAAACTGAAATAAACCTATTTAAGGAAATTTAGTGAGTTCACTGAGAGAGCTAGGGTTGCCTGTCTCCTCATGGGGGAGAGGGGTGAGGAGAGGTGGCTCAAGACACAATAAAGTGCATATCACTGTCTGGAGACATGGGGTCACCATCATGAATCCAGCCCCCAGTCCTACCCTAAAGTCAGATCTGAGAGACTGAGCAAGCACAGAGCATTTTGTTTTGCTTCATTTTGTTGTTCAAGTTTTCATTTTTATGTAGTGCAACCTATTAATCATTTTAGTGGAATTGCTTCCATTGGTATTTATGCTCACAAAATTTATTCTTAATGCATAGTCAATTTAAAGATTGCTTATAATTTCCAAAATATTTTCAGTTTTTGACATTTTAACTCTTTATGACTCAAAATGTATTTTCTAAAACATAAAATTTAACCTAATATTTCAGATATCAAAGTTCCAAATACTGCTTTTGATATTTTAATAATGATATGTAAACTGGGTTTTTTAAGCTATTTCTTATTTTCCATTGAACTTTCTCTTGGTTGATATGTCAATTTCAATGTGCTTTAACAATCTCTTTAATATTTGTGAAGGCATAGTCCCCCATTATTTTACTTTTTTCAAAATCATGCTATTTGCCGGGCGTGGTGGCGCACGCTTGTAATCCCAGTACTTTGGGAGGCAGAGACCGGAGGATCCAGGTTTGCGGCCAGCCTCAGCTCTCTCGCTGTCTGTCTGTCTGTCTCTCTCTCTCTCTCTCTCTCTCTCTCTCTCTTTCTCTCTCTCTCTCTCTCCTCTTAGCGAGGCCCTCCGCAACTTCGTGAGACCCGGTTTCAAAATAAAGTATAAAAAATAGGGCCTGGGGCGTAGCGCGGAGGTAGAACTCCCCTGCGTTCAATCCCCGGTACCACACACAAAAAAAATCATGCTATTTGTCTCATAGATTAATATTATCTTAGCAAAGGCTTCAAAACTTCCTGCAATATTTTTATTGATATTGTCTTAAAACCATAAACAAATTTAAAAATATATGTCATTAAGATATTTAGTCTTCCTACTCACAAATATGATATGTTTCTTTATTAGTTTTTTATCCTTTTGGTAAAAATTTACCATTTTATTCATATGACAATAACATATTTATCTTCATCATCGATTCTAGGTTTGTTTCTATTGTTATTGTGAGATAATATTTCTCTCCAATAAGTATTTGTTGTTGTTATCATTAAATTTGTTTTTTCATCAAAACATATATACCTACAGAGAGGAAAGAGTCAAATAGCTCTACAAGATTTGTACAATCTTAAAAGTCCCATGCCAAGTTACTACACACACACACACACACAAACACACATTTTCGGGTCTCCACAGCAGCCCCCTTCAACTCTTTGAGCTGAACGTTTTGATATTTACTTTCCTATTTCCAAACAATCTGCTTATATTGCTATGTATGAAGGATTACCTGTTAACTAAGTTTTCCCTGTGAATCAATCCTCCCATCTTGCTAAATTCTTGATTTTTATTTAATCAATATTTACATTATTTTTATGTCAATATTATAGATAGCTGAACAGTAATTTAACTTTCCTGATCAACTTTTTATTCTTCCTGACAGTATAATTGTCTTGTTTGATTTTGGTTGCTTGGGACGAGTTTGTTTGTTGGGATTTGGCTTATGTGCGCACGTGTGTGTGTGTGTGTGTGTGTGTGTGTGTGTGTGTGTGTATAAACCAGGTCATGATTTTGTATATACTACTCTTTAATTTATATCCATATTCTTTCCCAGTAGTCCAAAATCCTCTCAAGATATTAAAAAAACATGAAGTATTCTATCCCACTCATCTTTTGGGAGCAGTTTTTCTTAGAGATGTGCACTTTTTCTTCCTACTTCAACAGTAGTCTCACTTCTTTGTTATTACTTCTGGTTTTCTTTTGTGAGATCTCTCTCTCTCTCTCTCTCTCTCTCTCCCTCTCTCTCTCTCTCTCTCTCTCGTAATGGATCCATTGTTTCCAAGATTCCACTTTTCCTCCTTTTTGCTTTATTCCTGTCCTATGTCAAAGCATATTCTCGAATCATTTCCTAAAAAATAATATGTGGGAGATAAATTTCAGTATATACATTTCATTGCGATAAATGCCCTTATTCTACATTCTCAATTAATTAATACTGACATACTGAGAATACAGTTCTAAGCTGGAAATCGTTTTCAATCAAAATTTAGAAGACAACTGGGCATTTCCAAATAAAAATAAAATAGGACTGGGGTTGTAGCACATACGTAGAATGCCCCTGGGTTCAATCCCAAACACCCTAAGACAAAAACAAAGAAAACAAACAAAAAAAAAATTAGAGGCATTTCTACAGTATCTTCCCATTTCAAGTGTCTCTGTTGAGAAACACTCTGCCATTCAGACTGTTGGTCCTTTGCGGGAACCGGTTTGATTCCCTCAGAGAGCTTTTAGGATGAACTCCTTCTTGCATGTGTCCTACAACGCCACAGTCATGTGTGGGTTAATGTTCATACATTTTGCTGAGGACTCAGTGGGTCCTTCAAACATGGCAATGTGAGTCTCTCATGAACCCTAATTTCCTGGAATTATTTCACCTTTTATCCCTTTATCCATTTTCTTTTTTCTCTTTTTCTGAAACTCTTCTCTGTTGTATTTCCTAGGCTCTTCCTTTAACATTTTCCCCCTCTCTTTTTCCCATTTCTTTGACATTTGGTTCTACTTCCTGGAATAGTTCCTCAACTTTATTATCCAGTTTTTCTATTACATTTTGCTTTTCTGAAATCATAGTTGTAATTTCCTAAAGCTCTATGTTGTTTTCTAAATGTTTTATTTTACTCCTATTCTTGAGAGGTTTGTGGGGCTTTTTATTTTGTCAGATTTTTCTAATCTCTCCTCGAATAGTTGTTTTTTCCTAAGTCTCTTTAACATGTATTTCTGTGGGAGTTGAACTTTCATGTTTCTGCATTTTTTTAGAATAGAAAACTTAAAAGCTGATTAGAAATATTGAGTTCACCAGTAGGACCTGCTTCACAGTGGAAAGATCTGACTGGACCACATCTCTTGGACCCTCCTCCCCAATATTATAGGGTTTAGTCTTTTGCCCTGGACCATTCACGGGGGAAAGCCTCTGTTCTCCTGCCTGGAGGGTGAAATGGTTCTGAGCCTTCCCAGAGCCATCAAGAAAGAAGAAGGCTGAAGATCTCAACGGTCAATGAATAAACAGATATGTATTTCCTTCTTTTTAGTACTAGCACCCAGCTGAGCCTGGGGAACTGCCCCACCCATCATCTTCCCCAGAGAACAAACCTCCAGTCTTCTGCCTCCTTGGCAGGGAAGGGCAATCGCCCATGTGGGTGGAGGTGGGGATGGATTCTGGGAGTCCAGATAGCATTTCAATCATCCTGTTATAGGCTCCATAATCACCCACAACCTGTCCTCTCCTGTGAATCTACAGCCACTGATTCCTGAGCCTCTGGTGGACCTACAGTATAAGTTAGTTTGCATCCCTGTTTTCCCCATTGGCATCTTAGGATTCGCATCCCTCAGGTCTAATAATAAGCATGCTGCCCTTCCCTCATCTGCTTATATGTTTCAAAAATATCTCCCATATTCTTTTTCCTTCTGGGTATATGCCTTTAGCTGGTATTCTCATTACTTTTTTAAATCCGTTTCATGAGGGAGCATTACTAAATGTATATTCACCTTGTCTACTCTAATGAAAAGTGTCCGTTGATCCTACATATTAATTTGATAAAGAATCTACAAACTTGTTCTTGCTTTATTGAACTCTTTCCCTAATTATAATTTTACCAACTGGTTCTTTCATATTTCAGACTTACACTCTGCAAATAAAAATATTTTGACATATATATATATAATATAAATATATATGCTCTATATATTATTGCACTTACCAGAACTTCCAGGAAAATGTTGTATAACAATGGTTTTAATGGCTATTTTTTCCAATTGCAAAGTTTCTTTTTTTTTTTCCTGCGGTACCCGGGATTGAACCCAGGGGCGTTCTACCTCCACGCTACACCCCCGGCCCTATTTTTTTTTTATACTTTATTTTGAAACCGGGTCTCATGAAGTTGTGGAGGGCCTCACTAAGTAGAGAGAGAGAGAGAGAGAGAACCGGGTCTCATGAAGTTGTGGAGGGCCTCACTAAGTAGAGAGAGAGAGAGAGAGAGAGAGAGAGGGAGAGAGAGGGAGAGAGAGAAAGAGAGAGAGAGAGAACGAGCTGAGGCTGGCCACGAACCCGGATCCTCCGGTCTCCACCTCCCAAAGTACTGGGATTACAAGCATGCGCCACCATGCCCGGCCCAATTGCAAAGTTTCTAATGGTCTTACCATTAGCCATTTCTTTCTAGATTCGTTTTTGGTAATGTGCTTTTTTTTTTTTTACTGTCATAAGAGGATATCATTGATAGCATCTTATGTTTCGAAACTATATGTTTACAGAAAATAAGAAAACTGTATGTTACATTAAATTCCTCTGCATTTTAAAATTAATTACAACTAATATATTGGTTTTGGACATTGTTTTCAGGACTAATTTTCTAAAATAAAAAATACCCTAAGATATATTATTTATTCAATTTCATTTTTTGAATGCATCTTCATTTATTATACATTTATTTCCCAACACTATTGGGATCTTACTTTGTGACCAGCAGTACTCTAGAACCTGGGAAATAGAGAAACAAGGTCTTATACCCATGGAGATGACATCCTAGACGCCTTGAAAAAATAGTGTCTGAATATTCAGATTTAGCAGTCATGAAAGATTGGTAAAGTTCATGCACATCTGAGCAGAGGTTTAGGGCCAGAATAATTTGGTTGATGGTGGTATCATTTAATAAAATAGGGAACACTGGAAGGTGTAGTTTGGGGAGCCACAAGGGAAAGATTCAAATGTTTTATGTGGACATATTAAGTATGAGCTATCTATTAGTTAACCTGGTAGAAATGGCAAGTAGTCAGTCTGATCTGGGAATCTGGACCTTAGGAGAGATTCCAGAACCATAGATATAAACATAATTTTTCAGGATAAATCATACTTAAAAATATGAGCCGGGTGATATCAAGGGAGTGAGTGTCTCATACAAGAGTGGAGAGGAGAAACTAGGACAGAATCCTAATGAGCCCTGAGAAGTTACGGGATTCAAAAGGAGCCTATGAAAGAGCCTGTGAGACAGCATCTGACAAAGCAGGACGTCAAACAAGAGAGACCTGCACCAACCGGCCTAATGCAGCCTCCGCGTGGCTGATGAACTACCCGTGGCTTACCATCAATCATTTGTTTCTCCATTAGTTGCTGGTGATTTTTACTATCTTGATCTATATTGTTACCAAGAATGTCCATAATAGTAGAGATTAAAAAAAAAACACCATGTGTAGTGGCACATGCCTGTTAATCCCAGTACTTGGGAGGCTGAGACAGAATCACAGGTTCAAGGCCAGCCTCAGCAACTTAGAGAGGCCCTCAGTAATTTAGTGAGACCCTGTTTCAAAATAAAAAATAAAATAGGGCTGGGGTGTATAGCTTGGAGTTAGAATGCCCCTGGGTTCAGTCCCGAGTAACACACACACACACACCCACACACACACACACACACACACACACACACACACACCCCAAAAGTAAAAAGCAAAAGGCAGTGATACAGACACTAGTTAACAATGTATGAATTCAAGTGACTGGCAATGAGTTTATAGCAGTCAGAAGGGATAGCAAATCATAAAAACTAGCAACAAGAATAGGTGTTTGTGCCCATTTAAATATTAGACAAAATTTACATTTTGGAAGCAGCAACGGGGATCGAAGAGGACGCCTAACCCCGGCTCCAGGGAATTCAGAGAGTGAGCAAAGTAAAAATGCAGGGACGCAAAAGAAGGAGTAGCATTTTGATGCTGCTCACAGGCAGAGTTTGCAGTTGAAAAGGGGTAAGAGAGCAAGCTGGAAAGGTAGCAGAGATTAGAGAGACAATATTTTCATACCATAGTAATTAACCTCAACATTCCCTATGGGAAATGAAGAGCTGTGGGCAGTATCTGAGCGTGTAGAGTAGTTTTTCCTTACAGCTCTAACACGATTTTAACGAGAGGGTCAAACAAAAAAGACCACTTCAGAGAAGCATTCCTGCGGGAGCAAAGCATGCTACAAATGAGGCAACTCAGACACTGGCTTATGAAGGGAATGTTAAACATTTAATCATTCATTACAAATATGTCAAATGCCTACTTCATGCCAGGCCTTGTGTTGGGTACTGACACAAATGAACAAATCACAGATAGGATTGTCATAGGATTTTAAAGTCAAGATAGGAAATCATAGAGGCGAAATATGTTCTAAATTGGTTGGTATTTAACAAGGAGAAAATTGAAAATTTTGAACATATTGGATTGTAGACATATACAATATGACATACAGGATCAATTGATCTATATAGCTATAATCGATCTATGTAGATATATACATATGTACATATATAATTTTTCAATATTGAATTGAATATAGCATAGGTTTTAGCAGGCATTCAGTCTATCTCAATTTAAGAACGAGGAGCTGAGACTCAGAGAAGTTAACATGAATTGTTGGAAACCACACAGGTGCTATAATAACCATTACTGTTAGATCCATTACCCTTGCCATTCAGGTTTGCAAAGTTGTAAGCGAAAGGACTTCACACAAATTTTCTTCCAGCGACAGATGACTGAAGACCCTGGGCGATAGAAGCCTAGAGAATCAAATGGATGAAGGACATGTTAGGAACTTATTGACTCATTTTGTGAGACCAAAGCCCTAATAGCACACAGCAATTCACAGATGAATTGTCAAGTAGTGATTGCCAGGAATCTGGAGCACTGTGCTTAGGTCCACGGCCCCTTGGAGAGAACTCAATGGCCCTTCCATTCCTTCGCCAATGACTCTATATGCAGTGATTTTGCTTAGCTATTTGCCATGCAGAAAAATCATTCAACCCCAAATGCCTTCAAAAACAAGCTGGTGCAAGGCATTTAAAGACTCTGAAGGACTGGAAACTGTTCTTAATTTTTGCTTACTGGAGGTAGCTTGCATGCTCTGTTCATCAGCAAAAGCCCTCATTTGCTTTCTTATTGCTTAATCATTGTTTCTTCTGCATTTAAAAGAATTTTGAAGGCCCCATTAAGAATTGAAAAATTACAGCATTTCAAAATTTTAAGAGACTGTTTTGTCAATTGTCCTATTTTTAAAAACTGTCAAAACAAAGAAGCTACCGAGTATAGTGAAAAGAAGAATGACTTTGGCATTGGCCAGAGAAGTATTCAAATTCAGGTCATTTGCTGGGTAACTTGGGACAAGTAACTAAACTTGAAGTTATAGAGGAACTTTTCTTTCATCGGGGGTAGAATAAGGAGAATTACCAGTATTATGTTTATTTAATCAATGTGAAATCATATATTAAAAGAGAATGATGTATTCTCAGCAACCAATAAATGGTAGAAACAAGAAGAAGAAGAAGAAGAAGAGGAAGAAAAAGAAGCATTGAACACCATATTACCCTTGAGTGAAAAAGAAATCACACTGTGTATTGGACATGGAGACAATTATCACAGGAAGTGTGCAAAGTGTTTTACATGATAAGTGGTTGTTAATCTAACCAATAATGTTCAAATCAACACCCTGGACTTCCTAAAATATTGCACTGAGAAGGATACAATACCACTTTTGTGGTATTCGTACCCAAAATCTATAACCTGAATATAATCATAATGAAATATCAGACAAACCTTAGTCAAAGGACATTCTACAAAATAAGCAGCTGACACATGTTACAAGTCTCAAGGACAGAAAAGAAAAAGAAAGACTATAGATCTGGCCCAGATGAAAGGCGATGAAGAAGATATGACAACCAAATTCAGCATGTAATCCTGTATTGATCTAGACCAAGAAAAGGACACTAGTGGGAAAAATTGGCAAACTACTAATAAGATTTGTAGATAATAAAGATAATAGTACTGTACCAATGGTAATTTACTGATTTTCATAATTGTGATGTGTTTACATAAAATGTAAACACCTGAGATATCTGGTTCCAAGAGAATTCATTGGACTATTTATTTGCATCTTTATTTAGAAATCAAAAATTGCTACCAAATAAAAGGTTAAATTTTTAAAAATGAACTTAAAAGACTAGATTATTAAAAACGAGGAAAGTAGATTACATTTCTGAAGAAAATTCTGAAATTCAGACAAGTCTTTCAAAACAGTACTCATTTACTTCTGGGCTTCAATTAAAAAATATGGTGGGCAATTATAACAAGTTGTTTCTTTGTTTTTGTTTTTTTTTATATTGAAGGATGAACCCAAAGCATTCTACCTCTGAGCTATACTCCCAGCCATATTTTAATTTTTTTTTTTTTTTTGCGGTACCGGGGATTGAACCCAGGGGCGTTCTACCTCCGCGCTACACCCCCGGCCCAATTTTTTATACTTTATTTTGAAACCGGGTCTCACGAAGTTGCGGAGGGCCTCACTAGGTAGAGAGAAAGAGAGAGAGGGAGAGAGAGAGAGAGAGAGAAAGTGAGGCTGGCCGTGAACCCGGATCCTCCGATCTCTGCCTCCCAAAGTACTGGGATTACAAGCGTGCGCCACCACGCCTGGCTTTAATATTTTGTTTTGAAATAGGGTATCACTAAGTTGCTGAGGCTGGTTTTGAACCTGCAATCCTCCTGTCTGAGTCTCCCAAGTACTAGGATTACAGGTGTGCACCACCATGCCTAGCTATAACAAGTTTTACCTAATTAAATGTTGAAAAAAGTAAATAGTTTAGGGCTTTCCAAGTCAAATGAATTAGTATTTTCTGATTATCTTCTGTGTACAAATACTAGGGCTCCACGACATCATTAAGTTTCTCAGTCAGCTTCCAGTACAGTAAATCAGTCAATAGTTAAAATGGCATGATAAAATAAGCAATTGCAAAGTAAAGAGTGACCAAATAAGTACAAATAAACAAGAATAAAGAGCCACCTTCATTTGGTGACACTGATGAAGCATCCTTTTGGTTTCTGGATGTGTTCATCAGAAGGAGCAATTTCCAATGGTGAAGCTGCTCTCCCCCATTCCCAGCAGACTTGTAGCTCCATGTTCCTAGTGGACCCAGTCCACAGCTTGCCATCACAGGAGTGTCCTGAGAAACATCACAGAACAGCCCTGTAGCACCAGAAAGACTAGCATTGTGAGACTGAAGAACAGCCATGACAGGCTGTGCTTCTGAAGAAACTAGGCTAGGCCCAAGTTTCTGTTTCCCAGAAACTAAACCAATAGTTCCAAGAGATGTTCTCATGGAAACCACCGCTCGGTGGGGCTTATCAGAACAATGGTAGGGCCTAAACCAATACTACCCAACTTTGTTCTCACAGAAACTACCACCCGGTAGGGCCTATCAGAACAATGGTGAAAAGTCCCTAACTTCCTCAGGTGTGACGAGCCAATCAGTGAACTCCAAATACCCCTAACTGTTACCAACTGTATATGTAACCAAAATGTATAAAAGCCTGAGTAATCTAGAGCTCGGGTCCGAGGTCAATACTCCACTGTGTTGGATGAAACTTGGACCCTAGCTCGAGCTAGCCAATAAAGTTCCTTTGCTTTTGCATTATCGATTGGTGGAACTGGTCTCTCACTTCTCCGAACACTCGAACCCGAAACCTTACAGCATTAGAAGAGTAAGCCTGCATTCCGATGCCTGAGTTCAGGTCCCTGCTCTGCCACTTACAGCTGTGTGCCCCAGGGGCATGTTACTTGACCTCATTGGGCCTCAATTCTTCCTTGGATAGTGAAAATAATTGAAGGACACCATTGTTAAATGGACCCGGTGAATTAATATGTGCAAAATCCTGGCATGTAATACATGCTGTCGTAGTATTTTTATTCTGGATTTCTCTTATGCTTATCCATGCCACCAACACCAGCCCATGCATACTCACACCCATAATCTTTCAGCAAGTCCTTTTGCGATTCCTCAACAATATGTGCTAGATCAGGCTACTTTTATCTATCTCCAGTGCTAACTTTTCAAAGTCACAGTCATCTCTTGCCTGTAGGACCGTAATTTCATCCTAACAAGTGTCCCTATCTCCAGTTTTTACCTACTTAAAAATCCATTCTCCACACATCTTCCTTACTTAAAACAGATGTCAGACTTCTACTTAAATCAATGAGCAGCTTCCAACTATACTTAGAATAAGTTCCAATTTCTTATCATGGTCTGAAAGTCCTCCACGGCACGAGTGGTGCTTCCCAATACTGTCCCTCATTCTCCACACTGCAGCACAGCAGCCTCTCCCTGATGTGTACACATTCATTCCACGTCACGTCCCTCAGCCTGTGCTCTTCTTCCCTGCATATTCTGTCACACAGAAGCACTGAAAATTTTATTTGCCAAGTGAGTAAATGAAAAGGAGGAGTTTGCAAAGGATGTAGAGTATGAGTTGGGATTGGGAAGATGCCAAGCCCTGGGATAGCCTGAGGGGTTTGGGAGTTCCTGGGTTGCCTAGGGGAATAGAATAGGATAAACACGGCCACATTCCTATTTGTTAAAGAGTCTGATTCATCAGGATTTTCTACAAAGCATACTGAGATTTTAGCAGTGGCCTAGTCATCAAGGGAATTAGGAAGGGGCTTAATTGGTAATATGAAATTGATCCAGCTATAGGATAGATTTGGCCTACAAGAGCTGGAAAGTGGCTAGTGCCCCAGCCAAGCAGACTGAACTCTGTTAAGAACCAACAAGTGGACCAAATGTGAATCATATGGACTAGATAAGGGATAGTAAGCTCATGTCTACTGGGCCAGGCCTAAGTGCAGACACAATAAATCAATGAATATGTACACTATCTAAATGAGAAAGGGGCTACTCAGACATGTCTGATTGACATCGTGTGCAACAATGAAGGAAAGGTGCTTGGGAGATCTGAGATAGAAATTTTGATATATGGGGCCAGGGATATAGTTCAGTGGTAGAGAGCTTTCCTAGCATGTGCAAGGCCCTGAGTTTGATCCCTAGTGAAGGAAGGAAGGAAGGAAGGAAGGAAGGAAGGAAGGAAGGAAGGGAGAAAGAAGGAAAGAAGAAAGAAAGAAAGAAAGAAAGAAAGAAAGAAAGAAAGAAAGAAAAGAGAGAGAGAAAGGAAAGAAATTTGCATACTTTAATCTGAGAACATCAAGAACCCTATGGCAACTCACATGGATATTCAAATAAGACTATGCTAATCAGCCATGTAAAGGGTAAGTAAAATCTCTGTCTGTATAAAGTAAGCATGGTAGTGGTAAGACTGCAGTGGAATGAAGTATAGGGGCCCAGTGAACTCTGCAATTGCCAGACTCTGAAGCTGGAGAAGCCAGATAACCTCTGGACTTGACTCAATTAAGAGTAGAGATGGGGCTCCCAGCATACTTTTTCACCTGGTCAGGACTCATTTAAGAATGGGTCTGCACTAAAACTGTGGCTGAAGGCTCAGTGGATCCACCTGCTGCAGGCAGAGGTAACAAGTCTGTTTCAAGTAGAAGGGCTGTATATTGTGGGAAAGAGAGATGCGGCTAAAGACTAAAGGTGGTGTAATGTTGTAGAGGAGCATTATTCAAGGAATGATGTTAACAAAGAGACAGAGATCTCTTTACTATAATTGGAAATTTGATGACTGTGCCAGGACCAAGCTATCTAGGAGAAATGTTTGCACATGAGTAAAATACACCAATCTTATTAGCAAGCAGCCGGAGCCCAAATGAACTAGGGAAAAGACGTCATATCACAAATAATATAGTAATTCAAATTTTCAATTAAAAAACATAATGGTGCTGAGTTTGCCCTAAAACTATGGGTATCAATACTATGAATATTTCAAAAAATAAGTCTGGCAAAAGTAAAAGTCATGAGCTCATACTGTTATCCTCAATTCCTAGTTGATTCTCAAAGCTAGAAGGGATTAGTCAGGAATCTTTTCCTTTCCCTTCATGCCCTCAATCTGCCTCGCATCAGCTCACATCTCTGTAGAGAACCAGTGAGTGTTTGAACAGTATACAGCCTTTGGAGCTTGTCTACTTATCTATTAAAGTGAAAAAAAAAGGGAGTCTGTATCCAGTCTTTTGTATGTACAGGAAGGAATCGGAGCATGCATAGCATTAGCACAATGGTCCGACAGAGCCAGTCTCTCTCCTGCCTTGGGAGATAACAGGATCTGCTAACAAGAATCTGAGAAAAACATCTGGATGACAAACTACTTGGGCCTTGGCTGATAGATTCTAAACCCACGGAAAGACCCAGACCATGACTCACTTGTAGAATAATTATGGCATGCAATCTGAATCTGCTCTAAAAGAAATTAGTTCTTACACCAAGTAAATTTCACATCTCAGGACTTCAAACTATGACTAGATGCTTTAACTTAGCTGCACAAGTTCTCCTGGACTAATTTGTTTTCACACATACAAATTTTCTTTACCAACATCTTCACCATCACCATATTCATAGTAAAAAGCTAATCAATGTGCAGTGTTCATAACATCCTAAACATGTTGCTAAGCATTCTACATGGTTAATCTCAGTGAAGACAACAACTGTATAAAGTAGGTACTGTTTTTTTATTCTCCTTTCAAAAGAAAGAGGAAAATGAGGCTCAAAATAATTAAGAACTTGACAAGACCCCACAGATAATAAATAGCAATATCAGGATTTGAACTTTAGTCCTTCTGAAGCCAGGCTCTACATTGTTCGCCATTATTCTCGAAATAAGCCATCTCCTCCCCTTAAAGGCTCTAATGTAATTTCCTAAATGGTATATTACAAGACAGACTCATTCAAACACTTAATTTATTATTTGCCAGTTTCTATCAGTCCCATCTTTCTTTTAAAGGAATCCAGATGTTCAACTATGTGAGACACCGAGGAAAGCTTCCTGTCAGGATCTTGCCTCTGTTACCAGTGTGTACTGAGACCATCTCTACCACATCAAACCCACAGACTACTCCATTCTCATCTTGCCTGGCCCTGCAACCCTACTGCTGGTGGGTTCTTCAAGCATCATTTGTATCTGACACTGTTTGGGGCTTTCCTCTCCAACCCAACACTGAAGTTTTCCTTTGAATATGCATCAAAGTTATCCCTGGTATCACATGTCACGGGCATCCTCCTGACTCAGTCTCAGACTCCCTGGTCTTTCCCCTAGGAAAGAGAAAACTGACGATGACCAGTTATGGGATTTCAGCTGGTTTTACCCTAAATTCCCTACCTTTTCCTCCCACTTCAGTAACTGGCAATAATATATGCAGAACCCGGACAGCAAATGTCAAAACCCAGAAGACTCCACCAGCATTTCAGGTCATTTTCAGCTTATAGCTAGGGCAAGCAAAACGGGCAACCAACTACACTGGGCCAATTATAGGTCCCTGACCAAGGGTGGGTCTGAATCATGTTTACGACAGCATGAGGTAAGAGATTTAATGAGAAGAAAAACAGTTCACCTTCTATTTCCTAGCTTTCTCTGACTCAAGACCTACCGCCTAATTCCATGTGTTCAATCTCTGTAAGGCAGGGTTTTTAATGGGCCTGTTGCCATTCCCCAGGGAAGTATCACCGAGCCACAACTGTAGTGTGTTTTCAGCTAATAAGGTCAGAATGTGGATGCCCAACCCAAAATGGAATAGTAATATATAGTCACTCAGAGTGAGAGAATTAAATTCCCATAATTCACATCATTAAACAATAATAATAGTGCCAGTACCCTGTGGTCTAATAGTAGATCTGATTCCTTAAAGAAGGTGAAAGCAATAACTGGCAATAAGTCCTTTGGTGCACACTACCAGATATTTTCTCTGCTCAGGGTTATTGGAGGAGGCTTTGTCCAAAGCCCTGCATGGGAGCTGAAGCCCCCTGACTGATAAAGTTAATATATCTATTTGCTTCATTAAGCTAACATCATTTTTCTTTAAAAAAATCCTGATGAATGAAATTGCTAATTGATCTTCCCTGCTGGGTTAGTCCCAGCTCATATTTTTTCTTTATATAAATACACAAAATAGCCTATGTTCCCAATACTGCGGTTCTTGATTCAATTAAGACTTCTCCTGCACAGTTGTGTTCTTGGCATACTCTCTTCCTGGAGACTCCTTCCTCTTTTCTGGACCTGACAGACTCTTACCCATACATTGGTAACCAGTGTTAATGTCTCTCCTCTAGGAACTATTTCCGAGTTCCTCATGTAAACCTCTTTGTTTCTTGCAATGAAGACTTTAGACATAACCACAGCGATGCTGAAAACTTCTATTTTCTTTTTTTAATTTATGCACAAATCAGTTCAAAGCCATATCAGGTTATAGTTTTCCTTGACTTTCATCAGCCTACATAGGAACCAAAGAACTTAGTATGCACTAAGTTTATTACCAACTAGTAATAAACTGGTTAACTGTTTATTACCATTTCTTCAAATTCTGTACTCTAATAATCCTGCTAAAACTAGAAATGACCCACAAATGGAAGATGGCATTTTTAACACTCTATAAGAATGCAATTTAAAACTTCTTCCCTATTTTAGAATATATATCGATGCAAAACTCAGCTAGGGCTTGTGTCTTCTCCCCATAGTGAAAAAAGGAGGCTAAATATTTTATATACTCATCAAATATCCATAGAACAAAAAGTCTTAGCTCAGTAACCATTGCTGTTGATGCATATAGGTGTATCATTATTCTAAAAAGTAATTCATTGCCTTTGTAGAATATCTTCAACATTGAAGAGGCTGGGCTGATCAATGGAACTCTATGCTTAGGGTCACCAATGAGGGTAAGATGTAGACACAAGACAGGGAGAATTGCCTTAGGCAAGTTTCCATGTGCAGAAAAACTTCATATTTACATCACAGCCTATCTCAGATGATCAGCCAAACTTACATTAGATTGAAAGATAAAAATCCAAACTACAAGTGTGTATTATCAATAGGGCTGATTTCTCCATGCCTGAAATACTCACATTGCCTATCTTGGCCAGGAGTCAGAAGGTGGGAGACGTCTCAAACTTTGGGAAAGCCCAAGGGACTAGTCTGTTTTGATATTCCATATTTTTTTCCTTTGGGCAAGGATGTATTCATATCAACACTTTTATCTCTTTATTTCATTTCTTTAAATGATGTCCTCTATATCTACTGTCTATCGCTGCCTAACAACCCTCTTAAGACTTAGTGAATTAGAACAGCAAACATTTATTATCGATGCCCGCAAGTGCTTTGGTCAACCAGGAGGCTCTACTGACCTAGGTAAGGCTCTGCCGATCTTGGCAGGACTTGCTTTTACAACTGTGGTCAATTGACAGGGTGGCTAAAGGTTAGCATGTCTTTAATGATTTCACTCAGATGTCAAGCAGTTGGCTGGCTAGGAACTGGGGTGCGGCATGGAACTGAGCCATGTGCCCCTCTTCCTCCAGCAGGCTAGCCTGGGCTTCTCAACTGGCAAGGCTCCAAGATGGCAAGTAGAAGTGCTGAAGCGTAGGTTCAGGAGTGGCACACTGTCCAAATAATTAATTGGGAAGCCATTAGGTTGAAGCAGCTCCAGGACCCTGGATTCCTATGTAAGCAAACCAAAATGCAACTCAGTGCAAGCATAAAATGAAGATTAAGCTTAACCAATCAGAAACTTCCAACTAACTTCTAACTGGAGACTTTCCACCCAGGTGATCCAAATAGGGTCACTGTCCACTTTAACGAAGCAAATATTTTCTTTGTCTTGCTTCTGTGTTCATCCTATAAAAGTCTTCCCTTCTTGTAACTTTGTCTTAGCCCCAAACTGCCTGTGGTCTAGAGTACCCAATTCATGAATCCTCCTCTGTTCAAATAAACTCTTATTTTTTCAAATGTGCCTCAGTTTATCTTTTAGCAACACTGACATTCTATTGCCAAAAGAGATGACAAGTTCATATTTATACAAGTCCAAGTTGATACTTGGGACACATCTTGAAGAAGAGTTGTAAAGTTTCACTGCAAACAGCAGTGCAAACAGGCAGAGGCACTTCAGCAATAGTGGGGATCTCTGCAGTCTACTACAACCTCTACTTGTTTGACACATTCTTTCTTTAGATTTTTCAATACCATTGATTAAGCTAAGATCAAGTTTCTCCCAATCTGTTATCCTGAGAATCATTCTGTTCCTTACTATCCCTATTCTTTTTTTTTTTTTTTTTTTGCGGTGCCAGGGATTGAACCCAGGGGCGTTCTACCTCCGCGCTATACCCCTGGCCCTATTTTTTATCCTTTATTTTGAAACTGGGTCTCATGAAGTTGCAGAGGGCCTCACTAAGTAGAGAGAGAGAGAGAGAGGGAGAGAGAGAGAGAGAGCTGAGGCTGGCCGCGAACCCGGATCCTCCGGTCTCTGCCTCCCAAAGTACTGGGATTACAAGTGTGCGCGACCACGCCTGGCCCCTGTCCCTACATATTCTAAGGGCATCGTGTACATTCCGACTATGGCCATGCATTGTTCAGGTACATCTTCTTATGACTGACTCATGCTCATTGGTTCTTTGCTCCATTCAGGATTGCTGTGGCCTCAACTTATGAATGGTGAAGGGTGCAGCTGGGTATGGGAAACTTTTTCCAAAAAGTGGTGGAAATTTTTGAATAAAAGTGAATTAGCTATTCCCTTCTAATTCTTTAGCACCCTATGTCACAAGGAGATGACTGCCATTTCTTTCAAAAATTTCTGTTAAAACAATTCTAGACTTGGTTTGCTGTATGTATCTTTGAGATATTTTGTAGGGGATTCTGTGCAACCTTAACCCTGGTCTTATGATGGATACAAAATGGAATCCATGAGACTATAGTTTCATCCAAATGCCAGGCTATGCCTGCAGCTT
This sequence comes from Glis glis, assembly GCA_004027185.1. Taxonomy (NCBI): domain Eukaryota; kingdom Metazoa; phylum Chordata; class Mammalia; order Rodentia; family Gliridae; genus Glis; species Glis glis. The sequence goes on from PVJS01003052.1 coordinate 26,747, forward strand.
ATTCCTATGGAAAATCCTGGCTTGATGGCAGGTATCTCTATTCAGAGGCCTCACATTCAGGCAAGAATACAAAGTGTGCATTTTAATTATCATGCTAGTATCTATTTTTCTGCTTTCCAAGTTAATGGTTCTCTCATTAGTCAGCAGATTAGGATATGGTTCACCTAACATATATCCCCCCTCCATCTTCATCTAACATAGATTCCCAAAGTTAGTGATACCTCCCTGGGGATGGGGGAGCTAGAACAATCCAGGGGGGTGGTAGTAGCATCAGGTGCAGATGGGGATAGTGAATAAAAATAAGGGGGCAGGGGAAGCACCCAGGAGGGAACTGAGTACTTGTCTTTTTCTGAAAAGGGGGCTGTAAGCCCATAAGCTTGGGAATCTATGACCTAGAATCTCAGAACATTATGAATTTGAAAAGTCTGTAATCTAGCACTAGTCAAAAAGTGGGACATTTAGGATTTAATATATAAGAAGCCACTTAATAGCAGCACTGGTAAGTGGCTTGGGAATATACACTTTAAAGTTGCATGATCCCCCATTGAGTATTATTACAAATTACTGTGGAGAGAGAAAAAAATCCATAGGACACATTTCAGAATCAAAATAAAATAATAGTGTGAGGCTTTCTGCAACTTGGCAATTGTAGGAATCTAGTCTCATGTTCAAAGTCTTTGTTTCAATAGGTATTTGGAAGTCAGTGTATACAGGCACAAAATATGTGGTTCAGATAAACCAACCTTAAGCAGATCTTGTTGGGAGGATTAAAAGAAGAATACCCAAGTGCAAGAGAAGGAGTATAACTCATCAAATGCTTCATGTGTAGCTGATTCTAATAATAGTGCAACAGGGAACCCTTGGCTGGAGGAAGTGAGGGGAGGAACCTAAAGGCATCTCTTTTGAAAAATGCAGTTCTTCTTCAGGAAAGGAAAGCATTGTGTGTGCTCTCCCCTGGCGGATCTGTTCTATCCTAGATGCTCTGATAGAGAAGACATTTCAGACGCTGAGCACCAGACACTGGCTTCATGGGAGCTGCTTATGACTCTATCGTAGCCAGAACCTCCAAGCTAAAAGGCACGCCATGCTGACTGCAAGGATACTGGAAAGTTCAAAGGCCCGTGTCATGGACGATCTGGAAGGTCACAGAAGAACAAAGGAGCTGTGGTCGGAGGAGCTGGCCATAAATGATTCAACCCAGAATAAAAGAAGGTTGTACACTGCATCCGCAATCACACCCAGCGTTTGCATAGCACTTTAAGAGACTTTTCTGAGGAATTTTCACAACCTTCAGATTATTTTATCCACACACCTCCCCTTGGAGATGATTCAGACAAAGTCGCATAAAATTCACAGCCTTGTGTGAGGGAGGAAACGAAGACAAACAGAGGAAAAGTGATTTGTCCGGTGTCACCTGAATAATCAGGAACAAATTCAGAAATAGCACCTCTCCAGGTCTCTGCTTCTTAAGGTCACTACTCTTTAAAAATGTCTCTGAGCCAGGTGCAGTGGATCCCAGTAGTTGGGAGGCTGAGACAGGATGATTGCAGGTTCAAGGGCAGCCTCAAAAACTTAGTGAGACCCTGTATCAAAAAAAAAAAATTTAAAAGGGATAGGGGTGTAACTCGGAGGTAGAATGTTCCTGGGTTTAATTCCTAGTACAAAAAAAAAAGATGTCTGTAAATTAGGCAAATACACTTGGTAACAGGCCCCCACGGTGAATTCCTAATTAGTCTGAGGTGCAGCTACTCTTGTGTTATTACTACCCATCCTTTCCTTCCCTCCATTTGATCCCTGGTTAGCTTCCATCCACTTACCTCCTCACTATGCCTCCTTAGAGCAGTTAACTGACTGTGGGGTGACAGGAGATAAAGCTTCTGCCTGTTCTGTTGTATTAACTCAATCTGATTCTAAAATTATAGAAGATTGCCATTGAAAAGCAAAGAGGAACAATCAATATTATAGTTGGTCATTTGCTATAATTCCCGATCATGCTCAGCCTGCTGTCCATCAGTGGGTAATGATGCCAAGCAAAGGCAGCCCAGCGGGGTCAACACAAGCCATGGCATCGATCAGCCCCTGTCCAAATCTGGAACACACCCACTTGCTTATTCTGTGACCTTGGACAAGTTGTTTAACCTCTCCAAGCCTCAGTTTCTTCAAACCCAAAATATATATGATAACCCCCATCTCACAATTTTCTTGGGAATGTTAACTGATATGATATACGAAGCCCCCACAATAGCATAATAATGATCACTTTCTTCATGAAAAAACAGTTGCAAACAGTATCAAGGTAATACACACAGCTAATTCAAAAAAAGGGGGAAAAGTTTGTCTAAATTATGTCCCACGTTTGAGCTGCTCTAACAAAAGTACCTATACACAACAGAAACTTAATTTTTATACTTCTGGAGTCTGGAAGTCTGAGATCAAGATGCCAGCATGTTCTGGCGGGTGTCCTCTTCCTGGTTTCAGACTGCTATTTTCTCATTGTCTCCTCAAGTGACAGAAAGTAGTAAGGGAGCGCTCTTAGAAAACAGGATATTCATCTCATTGATGAGGGCCCTGCCTTCATGACCTAATTTCTTCCCAAAGGATCCACTGCCTGATACCAACACATTGTAGGTTAGGATTTCAACATATGTAGTTTGGAGGGCCCACTACACATAGTTATGTTATTTTTTAGTTATTTAAATATATTCAGAACTGTAATGGCTAAATGTTTCCAAAATGGAAGTAATACTGGTTATCTGTTTTATGAAGCAAAATACTGTGCAATTTGAACATTGTGTGTCAACATGAATAAAGTTATGCTGGAGTTAAGTGAAATAGACATTGCTTCTTCACTTCAATTTATGCATTTATTAACTAAATTTCTGTGATGTTCTCTTTGATGTGTCAACTTGGCTAGAGTACAGCCCCCAGTGACATAATCAAATACTTAACTTGGTGTTGCTATGAAGGTTTTTTGTGGATGTGATACAGTCCACAATCCATTCACTTTAAGTAAAGGAAATCATTCTATATTACCTAGGAGGGATGGTTTGCATCAATTACAAGACCTTAAAAGCAGAGATGAGGTTTGCCAAAGGAAGAAGTAATTCTGTCTCTGGACTATAGCTTTAGCTCATGCCTGGGAGCTCCAGTCTGACCTTCCTAATGGCCTGTCCAATGGACTTCAGGTTTGCTCAAGCAATTCCTTGCATATATGCATATATTCCTGTACATGCATCGTACATACATATATGTAAGTATATTTGGGTTAATGTGTGCGTGTGTGTGTATTTATACTTCAGGATAAACTTAGTTCTATGGCTTCATCTTGACTGATATACATTTTTTCCATAGCAAAAGTACATACTTTTGTTCATTTTGTGTAAAAGGTATTGTTGTCTATAGACGTATACATGCATATTTCTTCATGTACACGAATGTATTGTGTGTGTGTGTGTGTGTGTGTGTGTGTGCACGTGCGTGGGTGTGTGACTGGACTAAATGGCTTTCCTCTTTTCTAGGTCAAAGAGATCTTCATGGAAAATATGTCAGATTTTCTTGTACCTCTCTGTGTTAAAGGGTCTCAACCTATTTTATCTGACAAGTATAAAAGTATCTGGTAAAATGTGAACACTTAATGGGTCTGGTGATTAGCCAGGCCCCTGACCCTCAATTCCTTCACAGTCACCATAAGACACCAGGAGTCCAAAGAATCTTATCTTGCTCTTCTTAAGAGTACTAGAAACTCCCACGAGTGGTGTGGAAATCTGCAGCTCATCTTTCCTGGATTCTCCCCCAATTACATATGATCAGACTTTAGTGTCATCCTGGTTCATGTCAAACCTCCAACAAGGTTTAGGAGCAAGCTTTAGACCAGGTTAAGAATTGAAAGGGTCTAAATAACTATTCCTTTTTCAACCTAAAACTTCGGAAAAACAAACCCCTAACAAATAGGCCATGGCTCCTTTCATTCCCAGACAAACATAATCAATACTGCCAGGTTTGAGGATATAATCTTTCTTGCATTCCCTGATCTTCCAGACACCCCCATTGTTCCCAGACTTATCTCCAGCCTAATACTGCAATGAGGCTGCAAGTCTGCATTCTATTGAACCAAAGCACTTCTCCTGCCCAGACAAAGCAGAGAAACTTTGCTTTGTGCACTTTTCAGCTAAAATGCAGCTTCCTATTATGCGAGCAAGTAGGTCACAATCCATCTTCCTTTGGAAGCTTGTGACGCTGCTCCGCAGTTCCTAATGAACTGGCAAGGCCAATTAAGCACTGCATAGAATATCCGTAGCCAACTATCCCAACAAAAGCAGTTAGATGCATTAATACTCTGTCTTTTGTAGATGAAGTTTACCGGAACATGGGACTTCAGTTATTTTCCAGCTCTGAGAGAAGCTTTTGCCCAAATTTACCAAAAAAAATATATTTTTTCCCTTTGGGACTTCTCAACCAACTGGATTCAACTAACACATTTCTAGAATGTCTAATGTGTACTGTAGGCTACACTAGTCAGTTTCATATATCCAATGTCATTCAGGCATCAAAATAGTAACTAGACATGAGGATCACTAGTCCTCATCACAATAACTACTGGGCATGGATTGGCACTCATAACCTTGCCAAATTATGCAGCTAAAATAAGGACAAGCCTGGGATCCAAATAGAGAGTTCTTAACATCAGTTCTGATGTGATTTCTACCCTGTTACAGATTTTATCTGTATTGGAGCTTGCATTTATGAGATAATTGACGCCAAGGGCCAGATACTTGTTACAGTGGTTTCCTCAAATGTCTTCTAGGAAACTAGGAAACTGTCCCTCTCCTTTTTGTCTGGGTGTTTGTTCTCCCTTGCCTTCACCCTGGATGGCTGAAACCAAGCAAAATTAACTATAGGAGCTACTAGTGGTGATGTCCTGCCACAACTATTCAATCTCTGGGTAGGAAGATGTGACCCAGGCAGGGAGGAGCAGAACAGAGGCAGGAAGGACATGAGTGATTGATTCTTCTAGGGGCTCTGGCTCCACTGTCAAGTTCATTCATTGCTGGCATCAGCCAACTTTGGGATATCTCCAAAATACCCCTGAATCATCTTCTTTTAGTTCAAATAGAGAGTCAGTGTGGACACAACAGGGAAGTCACAGAATACACTTCGCCATTGAAAGCTAATAGGGAACTGTGCTTAGATTTTTATCAGGATCCTTTTTGAAGTGTTGCTGTGCTGGGGGGCGGGGTAAAGCAAACTGTAGATAAGACACAGGGAATGTGAGAGGGGAATTGAGATGACTTAGGTGTTAGCCCGGGCCACTGGTGAAACTGCCAAGGAACAGGTAGAGAAGAATTTAGGAATTTATATCCACAGATAACGCCACATTTATAAAGACAAGCAAGATGTGCAAAGAAAAGGAGAAAGGAGCCATGGATGGTGGAGGAGAAGAAACAGGGTGGTGCTGTCATAGAAATCGGTGAGTTAGAGCATTTCCAGAAGGGAGCCAACTTTCAGCGGCAGCTATGCGGCAAGTTAGTGAAGGGTCTGGGAGCCAAAAAGAGGAGACTCAGGGGGGCCATCTCTGACCTATAAGAATATTTTTCATGGCTGGGCGTGGTGGCGCACGCTTGTAATCCCAGTACTTTGGGAGGCAGAGACCAGAGGATCCAGGTTCGCGGCCAGCCTCGGCCCTCTCTCTCTCTCTCTCTCTCTCTCTCTACTTAGTGAGGCCCTCCGCAACTTCATGAGACCTGGTTTCAAAATAAAGTATAAAAAATAGGACCGGGGGCATAGTGCGGAGGTAGAACGCCCCTGGGTTCAATCCCCGGTACCGCATAAAAAAAAAAGAATATTTTTCATAAAAGACCTAGGCATAGAATTCAGACTACAGTGGATTATAGTTGGTAGGTGGCGGGGAAGTTTTTGTATTGAGGACAAATTGCCATTTTCTAGAATCTTGGTGGTGAATGAAATAAAAAGAGGGAAGTACCTTGAGGGAGTAGCAAACCAAGACTAATTTGCATCCGGGCCAGGAGAAATTTGAGTGCATTAATAGCTGATGAGACATAAAATTTATTTCCTCCTAAAATGAGTCTACAAAAACTAGGTAGAGACTGATAACTGCCCCACAATATCCACTTCCCTTTTAGCGATGAACTCTTTTTATAGCTAGGAACTACATATCCCAGCCTCCTTTGCTATGGCCTCGCATATATCAATTCTTATCAATACAGTAGAAATAAAGCGTGCAGCTCTCACTTCTCCTTCTTAAGTAAAACTCCTTTGCCCTCTACGTGAGTTCCTTCTCTTTTCCCATGACCTGGAAAATGTACTGGCTGGTGAAACAGCTCAACCAGCATTCTCAGGAATGGCAGAGCAATACGAGAGAAGGAACCCGGGCTCCTCTGGGAGTGAAGCTGCCCCTCTGTCCCTATTTGAAAACCCATAGACTTCTGAACTGCTATGAAAGGGAGAGAGAGAAAGCACAACACAGTGACATGAAACATTATCATGCTGGAGTGACTGTGTTTGGGGCTCTACATTTCAGAAGCTAAGGCCACGTCCCAGCTTATACCTCCATCAATGAAGAAGGCTGCAATTATCCTAGGTAGTGTTTTGTTTTGTTTTGTTTTGTTTTGTTTGTGGTACTGGAGATTGAACCCAGGGGTATTCTAACTCTGAGCCACACCCCCAGACCTGTTTTATTTTTTATTTTGAAACAGGGGCTTGCTAAGTTGCTGAGAGCCTCGCTAAGTTGCTGAGATTGGCCTTAGAACCTGTGATCCTCCTGTCTTGGCCTCCCAAGTACTGGAATTACAGGCATGTGCCACCACACCTGGCTGTCCTAGATAGTTTTAATAAAGCTCTCTCCTAGTCACCACTGAATATGATTGCCTGCATGTAAAAAATTGGACAAACTCTGTGTTCCACCAATCTAGATCATGTGCTATAAAAATGGGGCTATTTCCTAGATATGGACTAATTCTGACATGGGACCTCCTCCTTCAGAGAGAGTAGGCTATTGACTTCAGACACAGAGAAATGGAAAATTTTAAAGTATTCACAGGTTGGTTTATAAATGGGCAGTTGGAAGAGTTTCTGCTAAGAATGGCAAAAGATTCCATTTTAATGATTATGGAAGGTATATCATGCAAATGACAGAACTGGACTTTGGCGCGCTTAGGCAAAGAGAGATTTATTGGTTCATACAAACAAAGAAATATGAGGGATAAGACCAATACTCAAGAAAAAGAGTGTGAAATGTAGCCCCACCAGCCCCTGTCTCTTGCTTTCATTGCAGGCCAGCTTCAATCTTTCAAAGAACCTCACTTCACAAGCGGGAGAATCCAGACATGATTAGGCTCTGTACCTCTCATCGCTCAACATCACTGCCCCAGAAAGGCTTTCTACACTTGCTCTCTGCTTCCACATTCAAAAGACACAAAGAAGGGCTCAGTTTGGGATAGTTTGGCTCAAATCCCCTGCCTTAACTCAACTAATTATTGGCAGAGAAAAGGACATCTAAAAAGATAGTAGTTCACGTTTCATTATTTATTCAATAATTTACATTTGAGACAGAGTGAGCACATCGCTTGTTCGAGAAGGCTGACCGGAGCATTTTGGAAAGTTTGATATCGTTTATTCTGCTTCTCGGAACTCATAGATTAAGAAGCAGTCTTTCCACCTTACTATAAATAAAGTTTAGACTCCTGACTCCAGAAAGAAGCGTATGTAAAGCCTGAGGGTAAACTATAGGGCAAATCTATGCCCTCCTCATCTTCTGTTTTCTGGAACAAGGACATAAAATGAATTTGTGGAAAAGAGGCCTTAATTCAATCATTTGAGTTCATGAGCATGAACTTCCTGTAAGAGAACAACCCAACCCCAGCTTGATGAATACAGAACCTAGATGAGTTGAAACTTCTGGAAACAATGGTCATAGAAAACATGAGGTGACTTAAAGAAGGACAATTGCTGGCAGTTTTGAAAAGAGAGTGTCCTGAAAATAGAATATAATTGATCACAAAATCGCCACCTGAGCTTTGTGAAGGTTTGTGTCCGAGTCTGAGGTAGGGCCTTTGTATCATGATGAGTCAAGGATGCCTTTACAGCCCCCATGATCAGGTCAGGGTCTGGAACCATCTGTCTTGTTCTTATTGGGTGCAGTGTGAGAATTCAAAGGGAGCTTCCAACCCCATAAAACAACCACAGTTTGTAGCTAAATCATGACTTCAAGTCCCAACTTGCCCCATCTCCTCTACTCCAGAGGGAGCAGATACCCTGATGAATGCTGGCCTGCTGAGTTAAATAAGATAAGAAACTGGAATCTCTACATCCAGAACATAAAGCATAATTGAACAAATCTCCACAGACACTATAAAATATTGTATCCTGTCTCACACAGATGGGATTATTTAACCTTCACACAACCTTCAAATAACACGCCGTGGTCCTTTTAATCAATCCATAATTCAAAGAGGACATCTTGTAGCCGCCGGAGGTTTTCGCTGTGACAATAGGTGTGGGCAGACTACAGCGAGCTATGTTTTATTACGAAAGTCAAAGTCAGCTTGGGCCATAGTGTTGTAAATCTCATTAGTGATTATGGTTTCTTATTTCCAGGTATGATAAAATACCATTTTTATTCTGTAAATGTATCTCTGCCAGGAGGAGGGATCCCAGGGCCTCTCCACCAGGCACAGGGACAAAGGGATGCCTGGTGCGGAGAGGCTGTGCTTGTGCTGATAAGAAGCTCTGCAGAAAAGGACTGTCCTTTGCCTACAAAAGGCACCTTAATAAAAGGTCAGAGAGCAGAGCAGCCTCTATCTGAGTCCCTCAGGACAGTGAGGCAGGCGATTTGCAAATGCCACCATAAAAGGCCTTCTTCTACCTCCCGAGCTCAGATTCCCCTGGAACGCCCAGTTTTATACAAATTCGGAATCAAAAATTTTCCAACTGCCAAGTGCACTCCTACTTGCAGAGGTAGAACTTCAGACTGCAACAGAGGTTACAAATGCAGGTAGAGAAACCCCTCATGGAAGATCATGAATTTCTCTCCATCAATCAGTCAGCTAAGCAGTTGTGCCCAGGTGGCCATGGATCTTAGCTGCAATAAGAGGGAAGAGGCAATTCATATTCATTTGGAAACAATCGTCAAACACCAATTCCAGACAAGGGCATGAGCAAGGAACTGGGGAGACAGCAGTATAAAGGTACATTTGGTATGCTTGAGAAGTAGATGAAACGGTGGTGGTGGGGGACCCCAGAGGTAGTCCTAAGAGAAGAATATTGATGTGATATGGCAGTCACTGCCTGATGGATGGTCATCTTGGGGGAGAGTTGAAGAAATGTTTAAAACAAAACCTGAGAAATGAATGGGAGAGAAGCATGGCAGAAACAGGGAGCAGAACATTCCAGGTAGAAGGTATGTCAAGGACAAACACATGACACATGGCTGGGGAAAGCTGTGCTACATATGGAGTTGGCTTGGACCAGTCCCAGTCTATGCCTATTGTCCCAGCATCACTGCTACCAGTGTCCCTTCTTCATCTCAAAAGTGCCCTGGGTTGTCTGGACAGTAAATTATATGGTGACCTTCATGACCAGGCAATAGAGAAGGGTTGGGAGTGATTTGCCTTCCAAAGGTGACAAAATTAAGGACTGAAGACCGGTGAGCTGTCCTAGGGTGCAAGGGTGGGCTGGACTTTATCCAGAAGCTGACAAGAAACCAGTGAAAGGAACTTAAGTAAGAAAGTGAACAAAACCAAATTTGTGTTTAAGGAAGTTAGCTCTGGCAAGCAAAGTGGAGGATGGATTATTGGAATGGGTAATACTAGACTCAGTGAGACCAATTAGTTCGGTGAGACTCACAGTTCATACCCAAAAGAAATGTATTCTCTCTATCAGTGCTTTCCAATAGAAATATACTGCAGGGCACTTCTGTAATTTAAAATATTCTAGTAGCCACATTAATCAAGGTAAAAAGAAACAGATGGAATTAATTTTAATATGGTTTATGTAACCTAATATATCAAAAATAGTATAACTATACCATGTAATAAATACTAAAAACTAGTATGGTTTTTTAACATTATTTCTCTTTTTTTCACTAAGCCACAGAAATCTGGTATGTGTTCACACACATAGCACATTACTAGCCACATTCCAAGCACTTAATGGCTACAATTAGCTAAGGGCCACTGTATTAGTACAAGTACAGAGAGAGAATACATACACACACACAAAGTTAAATGCACACTTAAATACTTTACCACCTAAAAAGCATATTTTATTCACAGGCATGTTATATTTCATATAAATTATCAAATGAGCTATAAAACAGCCTTACAAATTGAGTGTGACTTTTAACATTGTAGATAAAAACATTGTCTAACATACATATGATGAAAGCCTACAAGCCAACCAGTCTCACCTAACTGGCCCCACACAGCTACTACGCTGCAGAAGTGGTTCTTGCATGTGAATCTTCAAGCTCCCTTGCTCTCTTCCTTTGCCCTGTGAACTCAGTATCCTCGTTCCTTTGTCCAGAGTCAGTCTTAGGGGCTCCCAAAGTTGACCTCCCCATTTCTAACCATTTCTGCTTCTGTATGAGCCTCAAGGATAAATGACAGAATTACAAAATGAGGGAATTCTGTTAGGAAAAGCATAGAAACAGGAATAATTTGGTATAAGGCATAAAAAGAAAAAGGGAAGAGATATCTGCCTGAGCTGGAGGGCGATTTGCTCTTTAGAGTCAGATAGACCTTGAGTTAGTCGGCTACCCATTACTATAACAAAATACCTGTGGTATCAACTTATAAAAAGGAGAGGATTGTTTTGGCTCACAATATGGGAGGTTTCTGTCCATGGTCAGTTGGCACCGTTGCTTTTGGGCCTGCGGTGAGGCAGCTCATTGTGGTGGGAGCATGTGTAAGAGCAAAGCAGTTCACCTCATGGACAGGAATGGAAAGAGAGACTTAGGAAGGGGCTGGAGTTCCACTCCCCCTTTCATGTGTATGTCCCCAGTGACCTGAGTCTTCCCACCAAATCCCACCACTCAAAGTTTCTACTATTTCCCAATAGTAGAGACCAAGCTGTTAGTCTACAAGCCTTTGTGGGACACATAGAATCCAAATGACAGCAGATCTGAACATAAACCTAACTTTACTACTTAATTCAGTGTACCAGGTACCGCCTTAAATCCTCAATTTCAATCTTTGTATCTGGAAGTTAGACTTCATGACAACCATGATTCAGGCTTGCTGCAAAGATTAAAAATAGTTTCCATAAAGATCTGGAACATAGTAGGCACTTAAAAATAGCAGTGGTGTTTATTATGGTAGAAAATTGCAATAATTAAATCATCGATTATATTACCCTGGTGGTAAATTTTTCATAGTTCTGCATCAATACCTTAAAGATACTGACAGAATTCAATAAAAATGTAGAAGACACAAGGCCGTATACAAGCAGTAAGTGTTATGATTTCAGAGAAAGTAAATATTAAGACATGATTTTAAAAAACGGCAGATAGAACAGTAGTTTAAACATGAAAAGCCTAACTTAAAACTTTCAGAAGTGAATATAAGAGAATATATTTATGAATTAACAATAATTAATAATTTCAAATTGAAAATAGAAAAGTAAAATATTTGTAGCATGTCAATCAAATAGATGATGAGTATTCCAACAGGTCAGCAGAAAAAGTGCAGAAGATGACTGGAAATTCATAGAAGAGAGAATAGAAATGATCAGCAAACATGCGAAAAGATGGTCAATCACAAAAGTAATTGCCGATATGAAAATCAAAGCAAAAACTACATAGGAATTGTTTGCTTATCAGACTGGGAAAAATGAAAAATCGTGACCCTCCAAAGCTAGTGAAGATTGTGAGGAAATGGAAACATTCGTACAGTTTTGCTGAGACAATAAATAACCATAACCATTTTGGAAAATAATCTGATAATATTTATTAAAATAAAAATATGCACTCTAGGTTATTTTGATCCAAAACCAATATGAATTTTATTAATGAATAATTTAACATTATTTTTCTGTTTTCGTACTAAGCCATAGAAATCTGGTATGCATTCATACATGTGGTATATTACTGTCCACATTGTAGGTATTCAATAGCCACACGTAGCTAGGAGCCACTGTATTGGACAGCACAAGTGTAGGTAGAGAACATACACACACACACACACACACACACACACACACACACACACACACAAAGTTAAATATACATTTAAAAACTTTACCACTGAAAAAAGGCATTTCCCCATAGGTATGTTCTATTTCATATGAATTATCAAATTGGTTATAAAACAGCCTTACAAATTAAGCATGAACTTTAACTTTGCTTTGTAGATTAAAATGTAATATAAAACACATATAATAAAATCCTACAAGCCAGCAAGTCTCACCTAACTGTTCCCACAGAGGTAATATGCAGCAGAAGTGGTCCAAAATAAAATGCTAATTAGTAAATACAAAAGGACAAGGACAAACTGCTGAAATATAGGCAGAAATACTGACACCAATTGACAGGGCCAAACTGTGGTGTATGTTTTAATAATATATCGCATTAGGAAATATTAAGAGCTATGAAAGAATAGAGCTTTAATTGTAGTGACTCAAAAGAGTATTCATGGAGCCAGGCGTGGTGGCGCACGCTTGTAATCCCAGTACTTTGGGAGGTGGAGACCGGAAGATCAGGGTTCGCGGCCAGCCTCAGCTCTCTCGCTCTCTCGCTCTCTCGCTCTCTCTCTCCCTGTCTCTCTCTCTCTCTCTCTCTCTCTCTCTCTCCTTAGTGAGGCCCTCCGCAACTTCGTGAGACCCGGTTTCAAAATAAAGTATAAAAAATAGGGCTGGGGGCGTAGCGCGGAGGTAGAACGCCCCTGCGTTCAATCCCCGGTACCGCAAAAAAAAAAAAAAAAAGAGTATTCATGGTATGCTTTAGGTTAAAGAACATAAAATGCAAAATAATGTTATCTGGTCCATTTTTTATAAACGAAAAGCAATCAAACCCAACAGACCTTAATATGGGTCTTATATACATATAGAAGCAAAGGCAATGGGGTTAGAAAAAGAGAGGAAAAGTCTACCTCAACTTATATGCTTCTTAATCCTCAATGATTTAATGAGTTTACATTGATTGATTTAAATAGCTGAATAAAATGTAACTAAATATGTTTTATAAAAATAATGACAGAAAAAGAGAGGCAATGTTTTCAGCCTATCTCTAGGGTCATAAAACCCAGAAAAATAGTTGGACGTGGTGGTGCATGCTTGTAATCTCAGTGCTTCAGAGGCTGAGACAGGAGGATTGCAGGTTCGAGGACAGCCTCAGCAAGTAGTGAGACTCTCATCAACCTAGCGAGGCCCTGTTTAAAAAAAAAAGCAATAGGGCTGGGGGTTTAGCTCAGAGCTAGAATGCCCCTGAGATCAATCCCCAGTAACACACACACACAAAAAAAAAAGCAGAAAAATAAAGTAATCTGTGGGATGTGTACAATCTTGGAAACTAAAGCAAGTCAAACAGAAGAGAGCAGGTGGATCTGGAAAAGAATCCCACCCTTCAGGGAGGTGTGGCTGTAATTAGAAAAGGCTGGTATCTGAAATTGTCATCTCATTTTAATCGGTATTTCCTTGATCAGAGAGGGCATCCTTTCATATGGTCACAAGCCAATAATATCTCTCCTTTGATTTATCTGCTATATTGTTACCTGTGTTCACTCAAATATCAATTTGCAAAAGCTCTGGGTATTTTAGGGATAAGCACTGGAAAAAATTCTTAACCTCCAAATTTCCAGTCTCTCATCTATTAAATGAGTATAATAATTATTTTTTAGATAGGAGCTTTCAAAATTTATTTACAAAAGCAAAATTTGGGGCTTGGCCATTTTCATACATCGTTGACTTAGAATGTGTTAGCCTCTCTGCTAGGAATCCGTAATAGAAAGATGACTAAGATGGGTCCCTGACCCCAGGACTTTATGTAAAATGAAATAAGTGGAGAAAATGTAAAATTAAATAAATTGAGAGTTTTATGTAAAATGAAATAAATTGAGAGTTGTACTAGAGTGTAAAAGGTGTTATAATAAAAGAAGCCTTTATCAACATCCTGGTAACATGTCTCGTCCCTTTGCTTTATGTGTGCATAGAATTCTATACTTCTTGGTGGAGCTCAACATAATTAAAATTAGTTGGTTATCATGTGTCTCCTCCATGACTCTCCGGCTGCAAGGACTGTTCACCACACTGGACTGTAGCTAGCACAAGGTCAGCTTTCAGTAAGTATTTGTCCACTGAATGAAAGAATCTGCTTGGTATAGCAGTAGGTCGAGTGTAAGAGTCAACTCTGAGGATGTGGGCAAGCAAAGTCTGTACCAAAGGTGAGACATGAGATTCCATTCTCGAACATGAGATGAGATCCCCCAGCTAGACAAGGACAGAAATGTCAGATGTTCATGGGGAAAGCCAATATGTTGGCATAAAAAAAGCATAGGAAATATGAAGTAGAAATTTACTCAAACATAAAGTAAAACAAAATATGTTATTTGCAAGGAAATGGATATAACTGGAGAATATTATGCTAAGTGAGATCAGTCAGTCTCAGAAAGTCAAGGGCAGTCTGTTTTCCCTCATTTGTGAAGGCTAGAGAAAAAATAGGAAGCATAGGGGACTTTAAATAGTGCAAAGAGAGAGACTGTCGAGGAGTTGAAGGGGTTTAGGGGAGAGAGGGAGAGGAGGAGGAAGGGCTGGGGAAGGAAACAGTTCAAATAATACTATGTTAGTACGTGAAGGTATGGCTACCAATCTCACCAACTCCTGTCGGGAGAAGGAGGAGGGAGCAAGGTAGAACGTAGAGGGAAGTACACAAAGATACATGCTTGTATGTTTTTAACACATGGACCCTCACTATGATGTATAATTGCAATCAATGCACCAGTAAAAAATAATAAAATGAAGAACTGGTGAAAGGTGAGATAGAAGACTTAGGGATTCAATTATAGAAAGTCATATTAAGAACTCGAGAGCTTTTTTTATCGATATACAATGAAGAAACATTGGAGAGTTTTAAGCAAAGAAGTGATAATATGCAAATTTGCTCTTTCAGAAGATCATCCAATAGTAGCATAGGGGGAGGAAAATGAGGCCGAGCCAATAGTTAGGAGAGAAACGTGGCATCCAGTGGCCTCAGTAAATATTTGTTAAATAAATGAATGAGACAGGTAAGTTTCATGTCCACAGTCCAGTTGTGCCAGGACAGTGGGGTAAGTTGCAGACAGGCCAAAGAAAGTGTCAGAGACAACATGCAAGACATATGACTTATTGGGGATACTTACAAAAGATTAGTGACTGCTCCAAGAAGAATTGAGTGGTGACAGGCTGAACAGAGAGAACCTGCATCCCCCAACATGCTTCACCAAGCAGCACCCCCTCTCCCTCTCAGGGCTTTGTTAAGGGACAGCAGGTTGGACGAATGATGCACATCCTTTCCACAGTGCCCTCAGTTCCACCCCATTCACCACTCAGAGAGGGGTTTTACATGTCAGGCTGCAGAAGCAGTGACATCATCAGCACCAGCGTGCTCAGTTTGCTGCACGACCAGCATTCCAAGGAGCAGCTGTCCTGGTGCACGTGCAGGAAAGCAGCTTTCTGCAGATAACACCACCTCGTCCTAGATCCCAGTGTGCATAAGTGTCCTTCAAGGAAATATGTATGTGGACTTTCTAGCCCAGACTTGCTCTCATTGTTCTCTTAACTTGGCTATGCTTTCAGGGACATGGTGTTTTATTGTCTGTCCCCCCTTTTTAAAGAGGCAATAGACCAAGAGTCAAACCTTTCCATTTGAGTAAAAAGAGATGCTTCTCTTTACACTGCCTTTTCCATGTAGCGTCAACTGATGACTAACATCAGACTCTGCATGAATGAGCCAGGATTTCCAACTTTTCAGCAAAGAAACCAGTAATTCCACTTGAAGACAAGCCAGGAGATAACTCTGGGCATGTGAGCGCAGCAGTGGATCAGGGTGGTAATGGATTTCATCCATGACCGGAGATGGACTTTCATTGAGTTGCATGTCAATACTAGGAACAATTTAACTTAGGATGTCAATGGTTTTCCTACTTTCTTTTTAATCATGTGCTGAAATAATTTAGGTGCATTTCAGCAGTAATGATAAGAGTTTGGGGAGAAATAAGAAAGCAATCAAGTCCTGCATAATTTATTCTCGTCAATATTTTATTATGAAAACCAAAGCACGAGAGGAGATCTTGAAAGGAGGTTTCATGTTCATCTCTTGTCTTTCAAGAATTTGGGCTATCTATCACTATAACCTTAAGGGACCTAGTCATAGCCCTTAAGCACCATTCTCCTCTTTGTCTGCATGAGATAAAGTTTCAGCTGCCTAAATATTTCTCTTGGATGTGAGCAAAAGGGCAAGACTACATTCTTTGTAATTTGCAGAACTATCCCAGGGGTTCAAGCAGGCAGAGTGACTCATACAGTCTTTTTGCTGTCTCTGGCTCTGTTTCTTACTCTCATAATCAGAGAAGTTTTTATTTATTTATTTATTTATTATTTATTTATTTATTTATTTATTTATTTATTGGTGCATTGTAATCATACATCTTGATGGGTTTCAGGGTGGTAGAAGTATACATGCACACATCAGTCAATTAGCCCTCCCCCAATTTCCACCCCCATTCCCTCCTTTTCTTGCTTAGCATAGTAGTTGACTTTGATAAATTTGTGTATGTACATCCTGTGCTTTAGGGTGCTTCCTTTATTTATTTATTTTTATTTATTTATTTGTTTTTGCAGTACTGGGGATTGAACCCAGGGGCATTCTACCTCTGAGCTACACCCCCGGCCCTATTTTTTATTCTTTATTTTGAAACAGCATCTCACTAAGTTGTGGAGGGCCTCACTAAGTAGCTGAGGCTGGCCGCGAACCTGCGATCCTCCTGTCTCAGCCTCCCAAGTACTGGGATTACAAGTGTGTGCCATCACACCCGGCCAGAGAAATTTATATAACCCAGCATTTCCCTTTCACCTGATGCTTTAGAGGTGTGCATGGACTATTGTTTCATTAAATTAAGAGGAGGATCCAGGAAAAAAATATATATATATACATATATATTTTTAAATATATTTTTAAATATATAAATTTTAAGCCGGGCATGGTGGCACACACTTGTAATCCCAGTACTTTGGGAGGCGGAGACTGGAGGATCGGGGTTCGCGGCCAGCCTCAGCTCTCTCTCTCTCTCTCTCTCTTTCTCTCTCTCTCTCAATATAAAAATTTAAATATATATATATATATATATATTAAATATATATATATTTAAACTCCAAACTCCCAGTCCTAAGATAATACTAAGTCTGAATTCGGTAAATATTCTTTTTAGTTCAGTCATTACACCCTCAAAATTAGCTGTATCTCTGTGGGCCTCGGTTTCCTCATTTATGGAGACCTCTCAGATGTTCTCTAAGGATGTTTCCAGCCCTAACTTTCTAGGATTTATAAGAGAAGATACACTTAGCAATGCACCAGAGATAATTAAGGGTCAAACCCTCTAGTGATCAGTGGAAACAGGGAAGAATCAAAACTTGGGGCTGTTAGCCTTTAAATACCAAGTGTTTCTCATTTTTTTTTTCAAATCATTGGTGAGATGCAAGGCAAGACATTGGTGAAGAACTCTTTAAAATGTCCTAGATCACCATTTATGCCCCCGCTCTGCACTTGAGATACACAGCCTTTTAAAATGGGTGTGGTTAAATCCACTCCTTCATTTTGTTTATTTTTAGAACAGTTCGTTTCCGGGCTGCATTTGTTTTTTTATCTATGAGATCTGCCAGGGCTCTCTGCTCGCAAGTGCATTGTACAGTAAATCTGTGGCTCTAGACGCTAACCAGCATGCATGTCATAATACCTTTTCAATAAATTATGTGAACTTGCACAGAGGGGAGTGGCGGGGGACAAGAAATAGGAAATTCACGCCTCACACTGTGTGAGTCACAGGAGAATCGAGCCTCCTATGTTTTAAATGAAAACCTTTCATCTTTGGAGATGGCTTTCTGGCTTTCTGCTTAACACGGGCCTGTTTCCAGGACATTTTACTTATCTTCAGTCCTCTGCACGCCCCTGCAGGGCGACCGCGTTGGAAGCACAGCTCCAAAGAGTCTCACTGTTTCAAATATAGTTCCCTCTTCTCATTTCCTTCTTCTTTTTTTCCCCCTTAATTTCACAGACACTCAGCAGAACCTATGTAAATGCCCTGGCTGCAATCTTCCTTTTCCAAAGAAAGAAAGGGGGGGGGGTCGGATTTGTTCTACTTAAGTGTTCTTGTTTTTCTCATCAGAACAATTGGACTTTTTTTTCTTGCCCCAGCGTCTCTCACCAGACCATTTTAGATTTCTTAAAATAAAAGTGAGGTTTTCAAACTCCACACCGCTCTCCTCTCCCGTCTCCTTCTCACTCCAAAGCCAGGGTTCCTCAGGGTCCTCTATCTGGATGCCTCAGCACTCTTTTCTGTTTCTCTCTCTCTTTTTTTTTTTTTTTTTTTTTGCGGTACCAGGCATTGAACCCAGGGGTGTTCTACCTCCGAGCTACACCCCCGGCCCTATTTTTTATCCTTTATTTTGAAACCTGGTCTCAAGAAGTTGTGGAGGGCCTCACCAAGTAGCTGAGGCTGGCCGCGAACCCGGATCCTCCAGTCTCAGCCTCCCAAGTACTGGGATTACAAGCGTGCGCCACCATGCCCGGCTCTTCTGTTTCTCTCTTCTCTAGCTCCTTGCCTCTTGTTTCCTTCATCATCAGAGTGTTACCTCTCATCTCAGCTATTTCTCTCACCAATGAAAACTTAATTGCATTGTCTCCCCCGCCCCCAACTTACTCAGATCCCTGGCTCTGAGAGGCGGAGGAGACAGCTGACAGCTGGAGGATGGATGGCAGCAGGAAGTGGGCCTCCATGTACCTGCTCTGTTCTGGGGACCTGGACAGAATGTACCTCTTGCTCCTTACTTACCTGCTGAGCAGTTCACTCGAGAGAAATGAGAGAATCTGAGGATGGGCAGCATCCCATAAACTGCCTAAAAACAGAAAACCGGTAGGGTGTTTTAGAAAAGAAAATCAAAAAAGAGAGCTATTAGCTCAGACCTTTACTATCTCCCCTGGACTCTGAAAGGCAGCTGAATATACACCCCCAAATATGCCACTTTGGCATAAGGATTATTTTGAGCTGCAGGCCATTGAGAAGAAGCAGATACAAGCTCTCTACCCTCCCCTACCTTGCCTAATAGAACATGAATTTAAAAAAGCGTTCTCCTTCCCCCTCTACCAGAAAAGACCATGGCTGATCACTGCAGTCAACTTTCAAAAGTGTCCTCCTTCCCCCTGTACCACGGCTGATCACTACAGCTCAGAACTCAGAAAGGTAGAGGGACAATTATTTTTTCCTCCCCTAAAACTCCTCCAAGAATGTGTTCAAAAATTCCCTGCCATGAGGCTTATACCTTTCTAAACCTTTATCACAATCCTGCCAGGGTCATCTCTCTGAAGGTCAAATCTGATGTGTCACATGGTTATTTATATCTTCCACAGCACCCTAAACTACAGGAGTAAGATCCCTCTCCTTAGCAGGACACGCCAAGCCCTCTAGCACCCGTCTTCCCACTCCTCAGTCCCTTGTCTTTCCTCTCAGCTCCTCTGCCCTCCACCCCAACCCTAGTCATACTTCCAGCCAACACAGTAGACTGTGGGTCACTGAATGCATCCTGCTCAAACATCTCCCACTACCCAAAATGTCCTTCCTGAGTACAGGCCCACACAGATCACCTCTTTAGATTTTAAAACCCAGCTCATGTTCTGAAACCTTTCCCAGCCACTGTCTTCAAGGGAAATTAAAGACTTTCTCTTTAGAGTCACAAATTTATCTTGCATAGACATCTGTTAGAACATGAGCAATGCTTCTTGGACGTAAAGCAAAAAGGTGCCTTTTATCAGCAATTCTATAAGTGCCTTAAAGACAAGGACATGTCTTTTCTGTTTATTACTCACTCCCCAAAGGCTAGCATGGTGCCTTGCATTAGGTGCTCAGTAAATGCTAGAAGAATGAATGATGTAGAACATAATATTCATTTTTAAAAATCTACCTATGATTATTTCCTTTCCTGTGCAGAAGCTTTATAATTTGGTTCCATCCCATTTAAATCCTCTGCACAGCAAAGGAAATAATCAAGAGCACGAGGAGAGAGTTACAGAATGGGAGAAACTTTTTGCCAGCTACTGCTCTGACAGAGGTCTAATATCTAGAATATAGCTGGGCATGGTGGCACATACCTCTAATCCCAGTACTTGGAAAGCTGAGAAAGGCAAATTGCAGGTTCAAGGCCAGCCTCAACAACTTAGTGAGACCTTTATCAACTTACCTAGACCCTGTTTCCAAAAAAAAAATAATAATAATGGCTGGGGTTGTAGCTCAGGGGTAGAATAAATAATGAATATATATATATATATGTATATATATATATTTATATATATATATATATTATTCCAGAATATATAAAGAACTCAAAAAACTTGACACCAAAAATAATAATAACTCAATCAATAAATGGGCAATTAAGTGAAATAGACACTTCTTCAAAGAAGAAATACAAATTACCAGCAAATATATGAAAAATTTTCAACATCCTTGGCAATCAGGGAAATTCAAATACATACTACACTGAGATTCTATCTAACTCTAATTAGAATGGCAGTCATCAGTACAAACAATAATAAATGCTGGTGAGGATGTGGGGGAAAGGAACACTTACACATTGTTAGTGGGATTGTAAATTAGTACAGCCACTGTAAAATCAGAATGGAGGTTCCTAAAAAGACTAGGAATGAAACTACCACATGACCTAGTTATAACACTCCTTGGTATCTTTACAAAAGATTTAAAGTCAGAATGCTATCGTGACACATGCATATCCATGTTTATAGCAGCACAATTCACAATAGCCAAGTTATGGAACCAACCTAGGTGTCCATCATCAGATGAATGGATAAAAAGAATGGTATATATATACACAATGGAGCTTCACTCAGTCATAAAGAAAAACAAAATTATGTCATTTGCAAGAAAATGGATAGAACTGGAGAACAACATGCTAAGTGAGCTCAGCCAGCCTCACAAACTCAAGAGTCGCGTGTTTTCTCATATATGTAGAGGCTACAGAGAAAAAGAAAAGGGACATCATAAAAATTAGGTGATAAGTAGGTTAGTTAAAGGGGATCAGGGGAGGTAGAGGAGAGGGAAAGGGAAGAACACATACCATATAATGCATGTGCATATATGTCTTGGCCAGGGTTCACTAGACTAACAGAATTCACAGAATGAGTATATGGAAAAAGGGATTTATCAGATCTTACAGTTCGAAGCAATGTAGTCCCAAGTTCTGACTGCACGTGGAGAGTCAGAGGAACCAGTAGCTGGTCGAGCAATCTAAGACCTGGAGTCTTAGGATCGGAGCAACCACTAATTCAGTCTCAGTCCAAGATGTGAAGATCAGGAAGCTCTTCGGGGAAATGATGGTGAAGTTTCAGATCGAAGGGCTGGAGGCCGACGATCTCAGACGAGAGCAGAAGATCAAGAAGCTCTTCAGAGAAACGGCGAAGTTCCAGTTCTATGAGCCAGAGGCCGACGATCTCAGGCGAGAGCAGATGCGTTTTCTTCGGAAAGAGTCACGCATCCCTCTATGCGGCTTTCTCCTTCTTTTATCTAAGTCCTGCACCTATCAGAACCCTGCTGCCTACATTTAGGGCAGGACTTTCTGTTTAATCTGCTGTTATATAAACCAATTGTCTCATTGACACACCCAAAGTCACATGATCTGGTCAAGTTGACAAATTAGATTAACTATCACAATATATAAATGCATTTCTATGAATTTTCCTATCATGCATGGGGAGGGAGGAGAGGAGGGAAAGGGGGAAACATGGAAAGAAAATGGGACAAATAATGGTATTTGCATATATGAATGTATCATTATGAATCTTACTATCATATATGGTTGCAGTGCACAAATAAAAAATTATTTAAAAATCTATCTATGAATGCCTTAACTGAGACCCAAACTGGAATCAATTTGTACTTTAATTTTTCTCCACTGATTGATTCTGTCCTGTACTTCGCACCCTCCCAGTCATTTTGATCATTTCATCCTAAGGACCACAGGACCCCAGGGGGAACACTAGGTCAATGTGACATATACTACGGTATTTTTAAAAATTATGCAAATAGCCATCTGTTCAAATACCATTTTGGGTACATTTAATGTGTATAGTTTAGGATAAAGGGGAAACAAGAAAAAGTGCATCTCACTTTGGACCCATAAAAATCTGAGTGATACCTGATTCATTTCAAGTTATGAAGGGTCTCCATTTTAATGGTGCATCCTTTCTCTGTGGTCAGAATTCTAAATCTTTTTAATTGCATTTTAAACACCTGTAGCCAAATTTTAAATGTCTTTCTCATTTAAATTCTAAACATTAAAATTCCAAACATCTCAATTATGTAAATGATAAAAGTTAAGGGGCAGAGTTTTTCTTTAAGTTTTTTCTTTTTTTCCATATCATCCCACTGCTCCCAATTATGATTTCTCTTTGAATCCCCAGCAAAGTGGCTAAGTTTTCTGGATTATCCCAGAAACTCATTTTTAGAATAGAACTGAAAGGCTAAAGCCTGACAATGTGTTTTCAAGAGAGGAAAAAAATATTTTTTCAGCACCTAATATTTGCTAGCCATCACCCTGGGCTCTTGAAGTAAATGTGTTGCCTATGTTCAATGCTCACAACAACCCTACAATTTAGTCCTATCAAACCCACTTCTCAGCTCAGGAAACTAAAGCTAATGTACATAAGCACCCTTCTCTAAGTCAGATAGCTACCAAGAGGGGATAATTCAAATTAGGTGGGTCTGGTCTCTTTTACTGCCTTCTAAATGCCAGTCTTCTCAGGACACATTGCTGGAAATTTTCTAAAGAATTGAAATTGTCAAGGGCAATCGATTCAATGCACACATGGAAACATAGAGAAATATACTCTAATCTGAAAGGAACATAATATACAGCATGAATAACATTTGTAACCAGCACTGGTTTTAAGAACATGGTCTATTATGCATGGCAGGCTGAGTTAAGGAGACACCACCGCAGGACTCCTTTGGTGGAAATCTCTACCTTTCAATTTGAGACCAGTTTCAGAGCTTTCATTTCATTCTGGCTTGCTGGGAGACCTGTTCCTTCTGAGTCCTACTCAGAATAAGCTGCACCATGTTTTATTGATAAAACACTATTCTTGAACATTCTTGATCTTTTTCCTAGTACCCATTTGCTTCCCCCTGGGTTTCAAATATTGGAGACTGTACTGCCATTCACTGCTAACATGTCTGTAACGATTGACCGTGCCCATACGTGAACATTTTTTACCCTAAGCTGTATACTTTTTTCTTTTCATTTCTACCCATTTATAGCAATCGTAGAGCAATGATATGAATCTATCTACTTGCCAGCTTGAGGCTCTGTTATGGTTTGGGTCTGGAATATTCCCCCAAGAGCTCATGTGTTGAAAGCATGATCCCCAAAGCAAGCAAGGTTTGGAGGTGAGACTTATAGACAATGGTTGGATTATGAAGGCTCCGACCTCATGATTTTATGGATTAATCCATAAAATTAATGGATTAATCCACTGGGAGGTGAGTCCTAGTAGGAGGAAGTAGTTTTCTGGGGGTGTGCCCTGGAAGGGTTTATCTTCTCCCTGTCCCTTCCTCTCTCTCTCTCTCCCTCTCAGGCTTCATGATGTTCTACCTCACAGCAGGCCCAAAGCAATGGACCATAGACTGAAATTCCTGTAACTGTGAGCCAAAATAAACCTTTCTCCCTCTAAGTTGTTTCTTTCAGTTATTGGTCACAGCGATCTAAGGCTAACACAGACATCATGGTGTACTGGGGAGAATCTGCAACAGACCAGTTTCCTGAGTTTTGTCAGGATGTGTAAGTCCATTAGGTCTCTGTTTCTTCATCTATAATATGTGAAGAGTAAAATGCTACAATCCAGAAGTATGTAAGATTAATGGAAATAATATATATGATAAGGCATAAGATGCAAAGCAAGCTCCCTGAGAATCTTATTCAATTTTCCCCCATACTGGGGATTGAGCCCAGGGGCATTCTATCTCTGAGCCATAGCTGCAGCCATGTTTTTATTTTTTATTTTGAAACAGAATCTCACTAAGTTTCATAGGGCCTTGCTAAGTTGCTGAAGCTGTCGGTAAAACTGTGATCCTCCTGTCTCAGCATCCCAAGTACTGGGATTATAGGCATGGGCCACCATGCACAGTTCATTCAACAAAAATTGAGAGTGCCAGGTGCCATCTCATCTGGATGCTTGGAATACACTGGGGAATATAACAAAGATCTAGAGCTCTATTCTAGAATATCAAGCCAAATGAACAACAAATAGTTTTATTAAAGTTTACACTGCTATTGTTGATAAGTGCTGTTGTTTAAAAAGAAGAGTACAGTATAAAAAGGAGGGTCAGAAGCACAGGGGACTGCCTACACGTATGCTGAAGTCCCTCTGGATAGATTATATCCTCCTTCACAGGCTGAATTTATCATCTTTCTTGACATAGGCCAGAGGCATTAATGTACAGCAGGTTTCTTTAATCATCAACTATGACCTTCCCGCCAACAGGGAAAACTACATCCACAGAATCGGGAGATGTGGGCATTTTGGCCATAAAGGTGTGGCTGTTAACATGGTGAAGGAAAAAGATAAGAGGACTGTTCGAGACATTGAGTCCTTCTACAACACCTCCATTGAAGAGATGCCCCTCAATGTTGCTGACCTCATCTGAGAGGGGCTGTCCTGCTACCTAGCCCCAGTCAGGGTTCAACCCTAGGGGCTGAGGAGCAGCTGGAGGGGGAGGAAAGGGAGCCAAGGAATAAACATCTTGTCATTTTTTCTTTGAATAAATGTCACTTTTGAAGCAAAGAAAGAAAGAAAGAAAGAAGCACAAGGGAGAGTGAGGGCAGAGGTATAGATCAGAGCATTAAAGAGGATGATGGTTGAAAGGATTAGAAAGTTAACCAAGCAATATCTGGAAGAAGAGAGTGCCAGGCAAAAGAAACAGCCACTGCCAATGGGAAATTCAGGGAGCAATCAAGAGGACAGTGCTGTTAGATCTGTGTAATAGAGAGGAAGAGAGATGGGAGATGAGATCAGAGAGATTAGACGGATCCGATATGTAAGCCTGGGGGACACTGGAAGGAATTTGACTTCACTTTGAGTGAGATGTTACCTGACTTAACTTTCCTTTGGAGCCTGGTATGAGAGCTAATTCTTTAGAACTTTTCCTGTTTCTTGCACATCCTCTGTGTTTTGACTTTAGTGCTAAGTACTCAAGGGCACAACCATGTCTTACTCATCACTGTGGTGCCAATGCCTAACACAATATCTGGGACACAGGCCGTACTCAGTGACCATCTCTTGAATGGATGATATTATCTTTGGATCAAAATGTACATGTCTTCCGAAGGCTACTAGGAAATATAACTTTATAATAAGTTTTCTCCAGTTTCTCTCAAGTCACAGCAATAAATGAATGTGTGTTCCTGCTGTTAAATTATTTATCCTGTGTTACACTATTTAATAAAAAGGGCATGCTAGGCAGAGTGGCACATGCCTACAATCCCAGATACTTAGTTGATTGGGGCAGGAGGATTGCAAGTTCTAGGCCAGCCTTGGTGACTTAGCAAGACCCTGTCTCAAAAAAAATTTTTTTTAAGGCCGGAGGATGTAGCTCAGTAGTGGATTCAATCTCCAGTATCCCAAAAAGTATAAATAAGTAAATAAACAAATAAATAAATAAATAAACAAACAAACAAATAAATAAAAGGTATGGGCTTGGGACTCAGAAGACCTAGGTTTGATTACCAGAAATACCACTTACTGGTTATGTGAGCTTAAATAAATTATAAATCCCTCAAAACCTTAAATGTTTCTTTAAATGGTATCCAAATCATGGGATCAAATGAGTATGTAAAAATTTAACGTGTAAGAAAGTATTTTGGTAAGGTGCATTTCAATATATTAGTAATAAATATTTTATCATAGCTAATATTTGGCATAAAATATAAAATTTCCTTTAAAACTGATATATTTGCTTATTGGCAGAAGAACCAGAAATTGTGCTGTGATGACTCAGAGCCGCAGAGAGGAAGCCCATTTCACCAAGGAAGTAAAAAGTTCTGTTGCTCTAACAGCATGCCAAACTATTGGATTTTTCTCACTTTAGTTCTGTTAGAATATTCTTTAAAACACCATTTTGCCCAATTAAGGGGCCATTAAAGATGCAGATGTTATTGTGCCTGATCAAGTACACTACTCCAGACATGTGACCTACATGGGAACTCAGTTACAAGGCAACATATACACTCAGCTCTCCATCTGCATCCTGTCAATTGATTGAGCACTTCTGGGGAAAATGGGCAGACCCAGTAGTGGAGGCTCCATGATCCCAAAGAGGTTGGCTGAATTCATTCCCAACTGATCTCTTGGGAGCAAACTGAGAGCTTCCCCGTGGCTTTGGCAAGGCTTCTGCTCAACTCCACAGGAGTCCCACCTCCCTAGCTTCCATCAGATTCTTTCCAAACCTACTGTGTTTGTAGCTATACGTGCCTTGGGCATTTCTCCCACAGAAGACTATATAAACCTACAAAGAAAATAGAGAACTGCATCCATTTCCCATGACTGGGCAGGATAACATATTCAGTTTTAATTGACTCTGGAGAATCCAAGTCAATTAGACTAAGAGTATAATAGCAATGAGAAGCTGTATTATTTCACTAGCTTGATTATTTTGTAAAAATAGAAAGAAATAAATGTAAAATTTGAATAGTCCCATAGCATTGAGATCTGCCATCTATACCAGGCTGTACTGAGCCATTACAGTTAGATTTCTTTAAAGTTATTTTAAAACTAGCTGAAAAGAGGTTGTGAGGGTTCAATAGTTTGAATCCTGCATGGCCCTGCACCACGTAAGGTCAGTTGTGGCAAAGTGAGTAAACCAGTTTTCAGGTGTAGGTTAAGTATATGTATAGGAGTAGAGCCAGATGTTAATGTATTTTTAGAAGAATTAGTTTAAAAATAAAAATTTCTGAGAACAAGGAATAATCCATTTGACCTTAATGAAGCACTGTTCTACACACTAAGCTATGTTTCTTGGGATTGAGGGATAAATAAATTTCCTAAAGGAATTTTCAAACAATAGAAATATACAAGATAATCAAGGCAAAATATTTTATTTGGTGCATAAAAATTGCTTTCAGGGGGGAGGACTGATAAGGAAGTAGTTACTTTTGTAAAGAGAAGTGAACTTACAGAATTTTCTACCAAGGTAGTGAGATCAGTCTTCCACGATTAACAGGATTTCAACAAATAGAGGCAAAGGGGATAGCTCTTCTAGGTAAGAATACCATTATATAGCCCTGAAAGTGCATGGAACATATGGGGTTGAGAATAAGTTGGTGTGGCTATATCCTATAGAACATATTGAACAAGAAAGTTAGGAGAAAGTAAGGACTGGGGAAATATAAAGAAATAAGGTTTGGAGGTGTTGATGGAGACCGGGTTGTAAAAAGAATTGTTCTGCTATTGATTTTGACTTTTGTACTATAGGAAATTAAGACCCCTAAAGATTTTAAAGAAAAGATATGACATATCAAGGTTGAAAAATCCCTTAAAAATGTAGGTTAAACATCAATAATGGAACAAGCATATTTCCAGAAGTTGTAAGTTACCTTGATTTTATGTCAAACTGATAATATTTTGCCCTGACAGTTCAATAATCACTGAGTTTTCACACTTAACCATCCTTTTATTCAGTAAGAATTAAAATCCCTGTACTGTGCTAGATTTATGGGATGCAGTGTTGGCCAAGACAAATGTAATTCTGACCCTCATGGAGTTTACATTCTACTGGGGAGATAAACAATAGACATGCGAAAAAGATAATTACAGATCTTTCTGATATAACGGGCTAGGTGACCACAGGAGCTCACTGGTACCAAATTACAAGATTTCACATTTAGTTTATCACTATCATCTTCACATCCCTGGAAGTAACATCCATGGAAGTTACTTTTGTTTTTTTAATTGTAGACCAACACTTTCCTGTTGAACCATGGCATTTGCCAGTGAATTTCAGGTTGAATGGCCTCAACCCAAACCATTGTGATATCTGCAAGATTTTTTGCTATTGCAAACATTTATAAATTACTGAGAGTCATTATATTCTGCTGGGGAAGAGAAATAGCCAAGCTTTTCTCAGCTGGAGTCTTTGAAATGTATGGGTTTACTGGTAAAAAGGACAGATGGTTGAGCTAATGTTAGTAATTGCCGAGAGGAAAAAGTCCACTGTTGACCTAAAAATGCAACAGAATCTATTTCTTTATAACTTTCTAGTGACTGTTTAGCTTAAGTTCTAATTATTACAAAATTGAGAATGAATATCCTAATGTCAGAAAATTTCCCTAAGAACATAAGAATACTAGGCCACATCTCTATATGTGGTTATTAGGCCATTTACTTAACAATTTACTTAACAGATCTTATTTGATCTGTGATACATCCAAGAATTTAATTAAATACAGGACATACTATGGGGGATGGAGGTGAAGGCTGGCCTCAGGGAAAAAGTAACTCAACAATCTAACATGAAAAGATTTTTATGGCACTACCTTTTTCTCTGCAAACTTACATTCTCAAGTCATGTTTAAATGTCCAACCATCGCACCTTCACATTGTGATGACATTGTATTAGTTTGCTAAGGTTGATGTAAGAAAGTGCCACACACAAGTTGGGCATGGTGGTATATACCTGTAATCCCAATCAGTACTTGGGAGGCTGAGACAGGAGGACCATAGGTTTGTGGCCAGCCTCAGCAAATTAGTGAAGCCTTCCACAACTTAGTGAGACTCTGTTTCAAAATAAAATAATAAAATAGGGCTGAGGGTGTAGCTCAGAGGTAGAACACCTCTGGGTTCAATCCCCAATTCCACACACACAAATAAAATGTGCCACACACTGAGTGGCTTAAATAACATGAACTAGTCACATGTTATAGTTCCATAGTTCTGGAAGCTAGAAATCTGAGATGAAGGTGTCTGCAGGGTTGTTTCCTCCTGAGGGCTATGAAGAAGAAGCTGTGTCATGCCTCTTGGCTACCTTCCAGAGGTTTGCTGACCATCTTCAGTGTCCCCTGGCTTGGAAACGCATCACCCAGATCTCCACTTTTATCTTCACCTGGTGCTCCCTCAGTGCTCTATGTCTGTTTTCTGTCTCCAGATTTCCTCTTTTTATAAGGATATCAGTCATTTTGTCTTAGATCCAATCCTAATTGTCTCCTATAAATTGATGATCTCTAAAACCCTGCCTCTAAGTAAGTCCTAGGGGTTGGGATTTGAATATATGGAATTTGAGGAAACCAAATCAAACCCATAGCCAACATTTTCTGAGAGGAAAAACAAACTTTGTCTTCAACAACAAAACTTCAGTATTTTTAATACTTAGATTCTATGTGTGTGTGTGTGTGTGTGTGTGTGTGTGTGTGTGTGTGTTACTGCAGGTTGAACCCAGAGGCATTCTACCTCTTAGCTACACCCTCAGCCCTATTTTATTTTATTTTTTATTTTGGAACAGGATCTCACGAAGTTGCCAAGAGACCTAAGTTTCTGAGGCTGGCCTCAAACCTGCAATCCTCCTGTTTCAGCCTCTCAAGTACTGGAATTACAGGTGTGCACCAGCATGCCCAGCTCGTTTTTTTTTATTTTTCATATAGTCTATACTTCAGCATTGAGAATGTTTTCATTATGAAAATTACTGTTGAAATACAAGGCATGTAACAGACAATTTTGTGGGTGGTTCTCTTCTCCCAGTTTAAAACAAATACCCCTTCTCTGAGACTGACTGTAAAGACACAGGATTTGTTCTGTATGACCCTACCCACTGACCATAACATTTTAATATAGAAGAATAGATAACTGACCCAAAAAGATCCAGCAGGATTTTGACATTTGGAGTGAAAAATATTTGAAAATTAGGAACTACTAGAGCTGATTTTTTTTATTACCACCACGAAAAGGCCCACTTGTCTGCTGATTTGAGAGGTTCATGCTGCTTCTACTCCTTCCTCTCGCAAGCCCTATTTCCTCCTTCATTTCTGTAAGACATCACATTATGATCACGATAAAATATATTATAATGTGTCTAAGCTTGCCCGGGTTGTTTTCTTTTGCATGTGACCAAGAGAACATATATGAATGGCCCTGTGGTGCTCCTGGGCTTGTTTTGTGCACTTCTGTCCTTTCCCTGTCCTACTTGTTTCTAGCTCTGAACGAAGATGATACTCCTGGCACTTGCCAATCCATGTCATTGGTCATAGTGGGAACTCAAAGAAAAAAATAAGTGTTCAGGAAAAAATTCACCCCTTTCCTGGAAAAAAATAGAAAGCAATGGTTTTATCCATGCCATGTCTATAATATGATCTTTGTATATCTAATTGTAAAGAACAATATGATGGACTACGAAGTTTATTTTATGATTTCAAAGTAATAGAAAATACCAGGAACGAGTGAAAGTAAGGAGCCCTTGTTGAGGAAAAGTGCAACTATAGATGCCTGGAAGTTAATATTTACAGTCTCTGGTTTCCATTGAGTGACTTCCTATAGTTTCTGCTCTGCCTTCCACAGAGGCAAGAGCGACTGTTGTTCCCTGGAAAAGGCCGCATGGTAAATGTGGGCACAAGGGCACAGCAGCCTAATCCCCTGTGTTCTGCACATTCTCACCAACGCCCCTCAACACCCAAGACCTCTTCAGTGTTCTGTTATCATTTGTATAAATACAGTTCAAAATTGGAACTGTTGTTTAAACTATTATCATATTAAGCTTCCTTAATGGATCTCTTAATAGGTTTATCTACTGCCATTCAAGACATTTGCAAACCATCTCCAAAGCTCTTTGGATGATTAAATGTATAACCAGGTGAAGGCTGTGGGTGCATAAATCTTGTCCAAGAAACATGGGTCGATGTGGGAAGGAAGGGCAGGTTTCCAGTCATGTATCTGTGTTACTCAAAGGACTGCCCGCTCCATCAAACTTCCTAGGAAGTAAAGAGTTGCATTACGAAACTCCACAATAAGTCTCTGACAATTCTGCTGTGGTTTTGCACCAGAGAGTAACAATCTTGTAGCTCAAGAGAAATGTGTATTGTATGAGGATAGGAATGGCCTGCGCAGATTAGCTTCATCCACAATATCTACATTAACCTCTTCTTTTACCTGAAGATCTTCTAAAGACTTCTTCACAAAGGGAAGTTAGGCATGGGGAACTATGGAAAATTATCAATGGGAGAAAGAAAAGAAGCTGCTGTTGGAATAGAATCTAGAGGGATGAAGTAATAAAGATAGGAGATTAGTAGCTGATGGCTGTAGCCCACAGACCCCATCACACTATTCAGAAGGCTGCAGTGAGCTTGAGTTTATGATACTGCAGGAAATAGCAATGTTTCTTCCACAGGAAATAGGAATGGTTCTTCTTCTGTTGGAAACTGAAACAACATCCTGGTTACAAATGAAACATTCGCATGCAAAGAAGCCCAGTCAGCATCAAGGGCTACAAAGCCACAGAGTCCATCAAAACAGGTGATTAAGGACCAGGTGACATGTCAGGGTCTCAGCAAACTGTCCAGGACTCCACTAGAGGAACACACATGCAAATCAGGACACCAAGGCAGAAGTTCAAGCCACAATAATGATTAAAAGTAATAAGAAAGTAGTAAAAGCATGAGGACAGGGTTTCCAAGTATGTTGGCTAACATACTGTAGGACATAAAAAATAGTTTCAGGCCCCCATGAGCTAGCATGGCTGATTTCAATACTCTGCCCCCTCTCTGGTTTCGCTAAGCAAAGTGCACTCGTGGTTGAAATAGCCTTCAACATCGGAGCTGACTCGTGTCAAAGGAAGAAGGAAACTAACATTTGTGCACACCCTGTATTCATCTACTCATTTTATCATTCTATTCACTATACCGAGACACCTACAAAGTACACATTCTCCCCCATGTTAGTAAGATTATGTAACCCTGTCCATTGCTTATATAAAAGTTGTTTGATGCTACCTGATAAAAGCTGCTATTTCTTGAGTGCCTATTATATTTCAAGTCCTGCCCTAGGTATTTCACATACAGCATGAATTTTCACAACACTGAAAAATGGGTATCCTAATCCTCAGAAGAAGTAAGTAACTTTCTCAAAGTTGAAACACAGAGCTGAGATGTAAGCCCTAATCTGCCTGACACCCAAGCATGTGTATCTTACATTGTATTCCACTGAAAAATGTTTGACAGGGATGATTCATTTAGAAGTAATTTTGCTTTGTGAAGTTTTTGATACAACCAGTTAAACATTAGGTCTTCCCTTCAACTTGAACTTGGCTTGAGTTCTTATTTGATAGATCGAACCCAGGGGCATTCTACCTCTAAGAGTACACACCTAGACCTTTTTGTTGTTGTTGTTTTGTTTTGAAACAGGGTCTCCTTGGTTGCTGAGAGTCTCACTAGGTTGCTGAAGCTGTCCTTGACCCGGAGATCCTCCTGTCTCAGCCTCCCAAGTACTAGGATTATAGGTACATACCACCACCCCCGGTTCACATTTAATATTTTTATAAAGACATTTTTTCAAATTGAAAGGAAGTTTGGAGAGAAAGAACACCAATAAGAAATGAGATTTGAGATCTCATAAAAATAAGTCATGTGACCTTGGGAAATTCTTCTCTGGGAAAATGCCCTGACTTGCTAAGAGGGAGTAAGACTAGCAGTGGTAGGGAGGGTAGAATCTGAAAAATTATACAGAATTTCTTTGGGCCCTCCTACCCTTCAAGGACTATCCAATTCCTTAGAGTTCACTTTCCCTATTTTCCACACTACATCTTGCAAAGGAGCCATAAAAAGGAAGATAATTTTAAAATCATCTTTAAAGAAAAATGCTCCAACTGCCTGCATATTCCAGTAAGTTAGACAGTTTCTTTCATTCACATGCAACCTAAGAGAGTACCAATGACGATATTTGAAGTTGACAACCGAAAGCTGTGTGAATTCTTGTTGACCAGTGAAAATGCACATGCACAGAAAGCAAACAAGTCAAATTCTTGTGTTCAACTGAAATGCATTTTCAGTGTGATTGAGTTTAAGGGATCAGAGTCTTAGTTTTAACCATTGAAAATGTTGTTAGATGATTCAAATGAAAAAATATGGAGCCTGGATTTAATCATGTCCCCACAAAAGATGTGGGATTTGCAACATTAATAGAAGGGAGGGAAGGGGGAGGGAATAGGGTGGGATTGAAGGGAAGGCTAAATGAGCAATGTGTGCATGTATGATGTTCATACCCTGACATATATCAAAATGTATAATTACAATGCACCAATAAATGAACATAAAAAGTAAAAAAAAATAAAACACTTAGCAACCAAAAAAAAAAAATAGAAGCTACTGCAGGTAAAAGCATCTGCAGACCTTAAAATAAGGAGACTATGGAATGTTTCAGTAGACAGCTGCTATAAAATCACCTATTCCACTGCCTTTGTGGCCTAAGCTAAGAACTATGTCGAAGATAGAGAGGAGAAAAGAAAAAAGACAGAAAAAAAGGCACAGGATGGAAAGACCTGGAAAGAAAGACATAATGGAGTGCTTTGGCTAGGTAATTTTTCACATAATGGTAGGTGCAGACGCTTGGAATAGTTCACCGTGATTTTGCAGTCTGGTTTCAGATTTATTGCTGGAATTAGTTCCTACATTTCTGTGAAGGGCATTATACATTCCATTCCTATTATTTTAAATAATAAATTAATTTTAATGCATTTTTGCTCTGGCTTGAATGGAAAAGATGAAGAGCAATTGATAGGCTAGGAGTTTTCAGAACGCCTTTCAACAAGATTAAAAGCATAAGGCATCCCAAGGCAGCTCTTCTAAAAACAGAAAGTAGCCATCTGCCGGGGCTGCAGAGTTATTCTACTCTAAAGTGCCGCATTGTCTGACCCCGCAGGCACAGCCCAAAGTACACTCCCTGACCAAACCGGTCCTTAGACATCCCTGGCCCTGTGTTCTTTCAATCAAGATGCTTACTTAACATGCCCTCTATTTCTATTTGGTAGAACTAATGAAAAAAGCCACTTAAACTGATCCCAGACCTAGGAGATAAAAATAACGCCAGGGAACTCACTAGTCATCCTAAAGACTTCTTGGATCTCCCTACAGTTATTCCAACTAGCAGGTGGCACTAGGGAGGGAAATTGCCTACTCTTAATAAAGTCAGTGCGATTTGGGATTTGAGTAGAGAGGAATGATACTATTTTAATTGTGTTTGTTCATTTGGGGTTTTATTTCTTCCAGCATCTCTTTCCTGGTTCCTAAATCTGGGTTACACTGCAAACTGTATGGCCAGCCAATTTTCGGGGATCCCCTTCTTCTCTTACCTTCCTCTTCAGCTTCTAATGGGTACATTTTCTTAGGTCAAAGCTAAAGCCAGGGTGGCCTTCTCTTCCTCAAAAGGACTCCATGTTCTTTATGTAAGTATATTGATACCTGAAGGAAAAAGCAGACATCTGATGAGACATGCTAACTCTTAATTAGTCTTAATGATTAATCCTTCCCCATGAGAAGCAGCTTTGAGAAAACAATGCTATACTTTGTTGTTTTAATTAATTGAAAAACTGAGATTTTCTGGGAAGATATTTGTGACAAACACTATCATCTGGCAAACTCAACATCCCTTCTCAAACCTTCTTCCTTGTCTATTTGCATATAACAGCTAAGAAAACTGAATTCTTCCCCAGTCACCCCTGCAGTTCAAGGTGGTTATGTTAGATCCAGCAGAAATCTGATTGGGAATCTGGAAAAGTGTGTTTTCCTAATGAAAAGAAGAAATATGGCTTGGGCCCCCCCCCTTTCCTTCTGCCTTGGATGCAGATGTGATGTCTGTAACTACTAGAGCCATCTTTAAGCCAACAAGCATTAAGACGAAAGCCAATGTGTGGAAAATGATGGAGTTAGACTAGAGCAAAAAGAATAAAGTTTACTACAAAGCCATAGTACTCAAAACAAGATGGTACTGGCATAAAAACAGCCACACAACCCATGGAACAGAATAAAGAGCCTATGAACAAACTCATGCATCTGCAGCCAGCTGATACTTTGAAAAAATGTTTAGAACACATATTGAAGAGAGAGCAGTTTCTTCAATAAATAGTGCCAGGAAATTTGGATATCTACATGCAGAACAAGGAAACTAGACCCCTATTTCTCTCCACATAAAAAAACCAACTCAAAATGGATTGAAAACCTAAATGAAAGACCCAAAGCAATGAAACTGTTAGAAGAAAATGCTGAAATGTTGCAGGGCATTGAAAAGGAAATGGCTTTTTGGAGAAGAGCCCGAAAGCACAGGAAACAAAAGCAAAGAGGAACAAATGGGATTACAGCAAACTAAAAATGTTCTGCACAGCAAAGGAAACAATTGACAGAAGGAAGAAACAACCTATGGAATGGGAGAAAATATCCGCAAAACATACCTCTTATGAGAGGCTAATATCCAGAATATATAAGGAACTAAACTCCATCTTTAAAAAATCTAATATAAAAATGAGCAATAGGCCTAAAAAAATATTTCTCAAAAGAGGATCCACAAATGGCCACCGGGTACATAAAAAATGTTCAACAATCATCAGTGAAATGCGAGTCAACATCAGGATGAGATATCATCTCACTCCGGCTAGAATGACAATTGTCAAAAAGACTAAAGATAACAAGTACTGGCAAGGACATGGAGAAAAGGGAACCCTTGTGCAGTGTTGGTGGGAATGTAAATTAGTACCACCATTATGGAAAATAGTTTGGAGGTTCCTCAAAGAATTAAAAATAAAACTACCATATGGTCTGGCTCTCCCACTGCTGGGTATGTTTCCAAAGGAAAGAAAATCAGCATGTGGAGGAGACATCTGCACTCCCATGTTTATTGAAGCATAATTCACAATAGCCAAGACATGGAAACAATCTAAGAGAACATCAATTGATAAAAGAAAATGTGGTGCATATACAAAATTGAATGCTATTCAGTGATACCCCCCCAAAAAAAAGGA
This sequence comes from Glis glis, assembly GCA_004027185.1. Lineage (NCBI taxonomy): Eukaryota > Metazoa > Chordata > Mammalia > Rodentia > Gliridae > Glis > Glis glis. Next base: position 62,995 of record PVJS01003052.1, read on the forward strand.
ATGAAATCTTGTCACTTGGGACAACGTGACTTGAACTGAAGGTCATCATTACATTAAGCAAAATAAGCCAGTCACAGAAAGATAAATACCACGTTATCTCACTCATATTTGGAATATGAAATGGTTGCTCTCCTAGAAGTTGGGAGTAGAAGAGTGGTTATAGCAGACTGAGAAGATGAAGAGAGAAAGAGGGACGGAAAAAGGTTTATCAAGCCAGCGTGGTAGCACATGCCTGTAATCCCAGTACTTGGGAGCTTAGACAGGAGGATCACAGGTTAGAAGTCAGCTTCAGCAACTTAGTGAGGATCTCAGCAACTTAGGGAGATCCTGTTTCCTAATAAAAATTAAAATAGGGTTGGGAGTGTAGCTCGGAGGTTGAATGCCTCTGGGTTCAATACCCAGCACCACACACTCACAAAAAAAATAAAGGTTAATCAATGATTACTACATTATAATCAGATAAGAAAAAATAAGTTCTTGCATTCTGTCGAACTGTGGGGTAACTATAGATAATGTACTGTTTGTTACCAAAAAGCTAGAAGAAAGGATTTTGAAAGTTTTTTGCCACAAAGAAATGACAGATGTTGGAGGAGATATATATGTTCATCACGATTTGACCACTGCACAATGTGTACATATATCCGAACATCACGTGGTACCCCATAAATATGCACCATTTTTATGTGTCAATTTTAGAAGTAAATAATAATAAGATGAGTTTCCACCAAGTCGTGAGAGCAGAATCCAGATTGCAGTGGGCTGAGGAGTCAGTGGGAGGTGAGGAAGTAGAAGAGGAATCTATTCTTTCTCAGGAGCTTTGCTGGAAATAGGAAGAGAACATCCGAAGGGTCGTGTTTGTAAGTATAATAAAGATTCCAGCCCTGGCCCTGGGGAAAGAGTGGAAAGAGGGAAGTCTAAAACTAGAAGAGAGGGTAGAGGTGAGGTAGCAGAGTCCCTGAGAAGACGAAACGGGATGAGATCAAAGTACCGGTGGAGAAAGAATTAGCCCTGGTGAAATGTACCATTGTAGTGTTCGATGTCAAACACAAATGGATGAAAAACACACTGGAATTACTGCAGGTCTGTCACATCCACAGCCCAGTTGTGCCAGGGCAGTGGGGGAGATTGTAGACAGGCCAAAGAAAGTGCCCTGAGACAGCGTGAGAGATATATGGTGTGCTGGGGAAAGCTTACAAGAGATCAGTGACTGCTCCAAAAAGAGTTGAGTGGCGACAGGCTGACCACACCTCTGTCCCTCAAGATGCTTCACCAAGCAGCGCTCCCTCACAGTGTTTTGTCCGGTGGTTGCCAGCTGGACAAGAGACACGTATCCTTTCCAGAGTGCCCTCAGTTCCACCCAGTCACCACTGAGACAGGGATTTGTATATGACAGGCTGCAGAAGCATCAGCATCAGCTTGCTTCGTTTGCTGCATGACCAGCATCTCAAGGAGCAGCTGTCCTGGTGCACATGCAGGAAAGCAGCTGTCTACAGATAACACTATTCTGCCCTAGCTCCCGGTGTGCATAAGAGAGAGCTGGTGGCCTCCAATATAATATGTAGCTGGACTTTCTGGCCCAGCTCGCTCTCATTGTTCCCTTAACTTGGCAAGGTTAGAGGGACAGAAAAGGGTGTTCTGAGACATGGTGTTTTGTATCCCCCTTTCTTTAAGGATGATGCAAGACCTGACTGCAGAGGTTCTTCCAGTTGCTCCAGTGGTTGTTGTTGACCAAAGGCATGTCTCCATGTTCTTTGTCCGTCGGCCTCCACTGATGCTCACCTCCTGCTCCAGTCAGCCTGAGGAAATGCAGTTTGTGTAGATGAGTTATTTTCTTATTTCAAGCCAACTTGTTAACTGTACAGAACTCTAACCTTCTCTAGCTGCAAGTGCTCAAAGGAAGGTCTTAAACTGAGTACCCCTGGCAGTAGGACCTGAGATTCAAAAATTTCAGTGTTTATAGTGATCTGGGGAGGTGGTCCAGCAAGAACCAGCAGGGGGGAGAGAAATCAAGACAGAGAAGAAAAGGAAGCCAATGCAGGATGCTCCTGCTATGGGCAAGTGAGCTTCCCATTTTGGGGGAGATCTCCAGGAGATGGTGCTGAACAGATTCCAGAGTTCACTCTCCCCTAGTGAACATGGAATTTAGGGTATTTATCTCTCAGGGTTTATTACTCACTGATGGCCTGCCCAGCTTGGGAATTTACATATTCCCATAACTAAAGAAATTTGTAGGCAGAGAGACAAAGAGGTTAGCAGAAAGAAAGCCTAGTAACAAGGGCCAGACATCAAAAGTGTCTATGACAAACTCCTTCTCTTGAATTGAATATCTCAATCACTATTTGTGTTTATATTTAATATTTCATGCTCCTATACTTAGAAGATCTAAAAAACTCAACCGGAATACTTTTAGAGCTGATATACAAATTCTGCAAGGTAGCTGGATACAACAAAATCAACTTAACAAAAATCAATCGCTTTTCTACACACCAAACATGAAGCCATTGAAAAAGAAATCTGGAAAACAATTCGATTTTAAAATAGCCTCAACAAATACTTAACAATAAATCTAACTAGGGAAATAGAAGACCTCTACAATGAAAGTTATAGAACACCGAAGAAAGAAATTGAAGAAGATCTTAGGAAATGGAAAGACCTCCCATGTTCTCGAATAGGCAGAATAAACATCATCAAATGACCATAATATTTCACCTGTCTGTGCCAATGCTGGAAACATGTTTCTCTTAAGCCTATGTGCCCTGCAAGAGATGTGTAAGGCTTTTCCACACTGTGGAGAGCGATGGCCATGGGCTGTTAAGGTAGGGGTGGAAGGTTTGGGGAAAGGATGGATATAGCTGCCTCTAGTTTTCATCCATAGGGAGAAAATTCTGAGCAAAGTACGACCAGAAGGAGCACCTATTCTTTAATCACTAAATTTTCATCACAAAGGAAAAGCAAGCAGTTTTGAAATCATGATAGACGCACACACATATCAGACTTGTAGTTAGAAAATACAGGTTCAAGTTCTGGTGCTGGTGCTTGCTGTATAAACTTGGGCCAGCTTTGACCACATGGGGCTTCAGTTTCCTCATCTATAAACAAGAATTGCAATTCTTCCTCCAGCTATTGAATCAAGTTATTATGAAAATCCAATGAGATTCTATAACTAGGACTGCCCAGCCACAAGATTAAGGGGGAGAAGAATTCCTCTCAGAGGCCCAGGAACTATAGACTTTACCGAACAGCATGACTGGGGTAGAAGTAGAAAACAATCATAAATGTCATGCTAAGTAGCTTGGGCTTGATTCTAGAGACCACAGGGAGCCATAGAAGTTTCAAGCAGGAGAGAAGTGTCTGGGGCATATATTTTTGAAAGGTCACTTTAACAACTGTATGGAGTTGTTTATCTTTCCTTTTGGCAAGAAAGGTAGAAACTGAAGACAGGAAGACTAGTTGAGATGTTACATTCGAAATTCCCTGTCTGGGATCTATTTAGCAGTTCCCTTTTGGGTGTGGGGGGGAAGGGGTGGGAACATGAAGGAAGGAACTAATATTCAAGGAAATAGCCCTCACATGGGTCAAGCAAGCACGTGACAACTTCCTCGCCATGGTTACTGGAACTCCATCTCCCGGCTATAACAAGGATGTAGAATTCAGTGTGCAATCCTAGTACCTGGGAGGTTGAGAAAAGAGGATTGTGGGTTCGAAGACAGCTTCAGCAACTTAGCAAGGCCCTCAGGAACTCAGCAAGACCCTTTCAAAATAGAAAAAAGGACTGGGGGTGTGGCTCCGAGGTAGAATGCCCTTGGGTTCAATCCCTAGAACCAAAAATAAATAAAAAAGAAACTAGAAAAGATTTCAACATAGAACTGGAGAAGATACATGTGCATGAGGACAAGATCTCACGAGCAGCTTTGGGAGTAAAACTAAACTTGTGCATAATGCTTATAAAGACACAGGACATCCAAACTGGCTTCATGATCCAACTCAAATTAAATACAGTTATTTTTGAAAGGTTAGTGAGCTTGGCTTGGGCCCTTCTCCACACTCTGTCTTAATATTGCATTGACGAATTGCCTCCACGTGGAGGATTTATTTTCCTCCATGTGTAGCTCACCAAACAGTAGCTGTAGCGTCCTAACTGTTCAAAAGGTCATTCGTGGTGATAGGTGGGAGGAGAAGACTGTGTGCAGGGTCGTATGAGGAAGGGGAAGCATCCCTAGAGCCAGATGAAAACATCTGCCACCCAGGTGTTCAAGGCATGGTCAGCCCTCCAGCTGATCACCCTCTGGTGTAAGGAGAAGTGAAATTCTGCCCATGCAACAATACTGGGTAATCACACAGCCCAGGGTGTGACACTCAGGAGCTGTCCTCAGAGAGCAAGGATTCAGATTCAGTGAGCACCTGGGCAGGCGCCTGCCTTCTCATTCAGCTCTGGGCTTCCAAGGACCCTTTCCCGACAGCCACTAGGCTCTTGTCACTGAGAAGTGAACAAGGCAGCTTGAATGCAGAGAAGGCAGCCCTCTAGGTCGTCACACTCCTAGGAAAAAATAGTCTGCCCTATTTTGGTCCCAGCTCATGAACTCCCCTGGCAGCAGTGTCTCCAAGGTATTTCTGTCCTCACAGCTGGCCTTGACTTTGCCAATTCATTGAGAAGGAAGCCTGCAAAAGAAAAAGAGAAAAATCAGGTATTGCAAGGGCACAGAGGAAGGCTGGCTTAGCAAGCTCTTCACAAGGCGGTGGCCTGTATAGACCTTCAATATGTATTTGATTCTTTTGCTTTTTGTTTTTACTGTAATTATTTTTTAATCTCACCAACCGGATGAAATGCTGACATTACAATTACAACTTAGTTTACTGTTCCACCATACCGTAAGCATTTTTAACAGCTTTATTGAAATTTAATGGATATACAAAACGCGTACAGTTTGATGAGTTTGAACAGACGCAAACACCTGTGATACCATCACCACAATCACAGTAATCCACGCGTCCAGCACCTCCTGGTTTCCTTGGGTCTCTTTGATTTTATTTTGTTGTTGCTGTTGTTATTGTTGTGTTTCTTATTTTTTGTTTCTGTTTTTATTTTTGTTTTGTGGCAGGCATACTTGGCATGAGACCTACCCTTTTAAAAAGTGTTGAAGTGCATTAATCCTATGTTGGCTGTAGGTATTACATTGTGTAGCACATCTCAATATTTATCTGTCTAGCATAACAGAAACTCTATACCCACTGAACAACTCCTTGCTTCCCCCACCTCTAGTCACTGGGAACCACATTGTATTTTCTGCTTCTATGAATTTGATTGTTATACATATCTACCTCATATAAGTAGAATCATGCACTGTTTTTACTGACTGGCTTATTCCACTTAACATTATGTTTTCCAGGTTCACCCATGTTGTTGAAATAGTAGGATTTCCTTTTTATTTAAGGCTGAATAATATTCCATTATATGCATATACCAAATTTTTAAATCAATTCATCTGTTTTGATTTTTGGTTTTTTGGTTTGCTTCTTTTTCTTTATTGCAGTACTGGGAATTGAACCCAGGGGGCGCCGCTCTACCACTGAGCTACATCCCAACCCTATTTATTTATTTATTTATTTATTTATAGATAGGGTCTTGATAGGTTGCTCAGGCTGGCCTCCAATTTGCAATCCTCCTGCCTTAACCTCCATGAGTTACTGGGATTATAGTCATGCACCACCACACTCAATTTAATCTATTCATCTGTAGACATGCATTTGCATTGCTTACATATATTAGGTATTGTGAATAATTAATGCTGCAATGAATATGGAAGTGCAGATATCTCCTTGAGATTTGACTTTTAACTCGGATATATACTCATAAGTGGGATCACTAGAGCCAATGGCAGTTCTATTTTTAATTTTTTGAGTATCCTCCATTCTGTTTTCATAGCAACTGTACCTTTAAAAGTCCCACTGATGGTGACCAGAGTTGTACTCTCCCAACATCTTCACCAACACTGGCTATCTTCTGTTTTCTTTTTGCTGTTGTTTTTACAATAGCTATCCTAACAGATGTATGTGATATGTCCTTGTAGTTTTGATTTGCATTTCATTGATGAATAGTTCATTGTTATTGTATAAAAATGCGATGGACTTTTGTATGTCGATTTTGTATCCTTCGACATTACTGAATATATTTATTAGTTCAAACAGGGTTGTTTTTGTTGTTGTTGTTGTTGTTGGAAGATCATATCATCTGTAAACCAAGATATTCTATTTCTTCCTTTCCAATTTGGATACAAAAATCTATAAAAAGTACAATTATGTATTAATAATGGGGATACAATTTAAGAACTATGTTGTTAGGTAATTCATCTTTATAAACATAATAGAATTTATTTACATGAACATAGATGGTACGATCTACTACACACCTAGGACATGTGGCATATACCATCATCTATACAGTGTTTCATTGACCAAAACATCACCTTGCATCACATAACTGTACTCGCAAATTAAATTCAACAAGGTATTAAAAGGAACGTATGCCATGATTGGGGAATTTATTCCTGGCATGCAAGGATAGTTTTCCATAGGCAAATCAATATTTGTAATATGCCACATTAACAGAATGAAGGATAAAAATTACTTGATCATCTCTATAGATGCCAAAAAACATTGGACAAAATTCTACTCCCTTTTATGGTTAAAAACTGCTCAACAAACTAGGTATAGAAGGAGTGTGCCTCCACATACTAAATGGAAAAAGCACAAGTATATCATAGTCAACAGTGAAAAACGGAAAGATCTTCCTCTAAGATCAGGAACAAGAAAAGAACGCCATTTCTCACGACTTGTATTCAGCATAATACTAGAAGTCCTAGCCAAAGCAATTAGCATGAAAACTTAGTGTTTGTGGTGGTGTTAAGTGTTTGTGGTAAAGGTGGTAGTGAGACTGGTTCAGTCCTCCTTACTCTGAGAGAGAGAAAGTTACAGTTCATTATCATGAAAATAAAAATCAACATCAGGCAATCATGAACTCCCAGAGGCTAGAGAGATAGAGCAAAATGCTTTTTTTACTTTTCTCATCAAATAACCAAAAAGTTAAGACAGTGGAGCTCCTTTAATTACTCATTTCTCTTGTTCTTCCTCCTGCCTACCCTCTCTCTTTTTCTACTTCTCTACTCTCTCCCAAGTATCAGAAAGTTTCATTCTTGAGAGGGGTGAAAGGTCTTTTAATCCTAACACTGGTTGGTTACTATAGATCTTCCTGCTGAAGTCATGCTGGACTTCAATGTATTATTGTGCAAACACTATCTCTGTTTCATCATTTCTTTTCTTACTGAAAATCTCTAATCCTGGAAGAAATGAGAGCATGCAGAAAAGGGAAATGAGTCCTTCCGCAACATTACTGCTCCTGTTATTACTTCATCATTAAGGGAGCTGGAAAGAGGAGTTCTCCACTCAGAGCCAAACTCCAGCAACTGAGACACTTGTGTTTTTGTATAATATATGTCTTAGTCTCTATTTGTTCTACAGTGAATCATTCAAAAACAATTTTTTTTTGCAATTACAAAAGAGAAAACTATAACATGTATCTTAGTTCAGAAGCCAGTAACAGAAAGATAGGGGCAACAATTTCAACAAGGTGAGGAGAATAGGTTTACGACACATTAAATCCAAGCATTAGAGGAGATGAAAAAACAAATTGGGAACCAGATCATTGGAAAGCTAATTCAAAAGTTGGGTTAGAACTGGAAGTAATGTTTACTCAAAGCTGAGCCCCAGAGTAAATGACACGGAGTTCCTTCTATTGCCCCTGCCTGGGGCCAGGATTGGTTTTGGAGTCCAGGGTGGCCCCAGCTGTAAGCTGGGATTAAGGAGAGAAGGCTGCCTTAGTTGGAGGCTGCAGGAAGTGAGAGCTGATGTTCCTGTCATCTGTTAAGAAGAATTTGTTATTCGTATTTGATTTCAGGAAAAGATAGGATCACCTTTATCTTTCAAAAACAATTAAGAATAAAAACTTTTTTCAATTCTAAGTATGGCAATGGGGGCAGTGCTTTTTAAACATCTTTGGATGTAAGTTACTGCTACTTTATTCTCAATTAAACTTTTAATCCTACTTCTCCAGCCCCAACCCAATCCCAAAGAGGGACAAATGGGAATTCTCAAATTAGAAATGCAGTACTCTTGAAAATATATATTGTCCATTTTCAAATTATGGTCCTATACCTGTGTAACATTGGATCTAACACAAGAGCACAAGCCTCCTAATCATATTGCCTGGACCTGCTATATTCTTCTTATTTCTTTATCACAGAAGAGTTAATTATGGATGCCTTATTCATTTCTACTCAAGTCACAGTTAAGCAAGTGAATGTTTCTTCTCTCTTCACCCTCCTCATATCTAAGTACAGAGAAAACAGAGATGGTAGGTATATTTGCACAGCTGCTTCTCTCCTTGTTTCCTATATATTCTTTTATTCTCATAGCATTATCCTTTAGAACAATGACTCTCAACTAGGGGGATGATTTTGCCCTTCTAGAGACATTTTGCCATGACATTTTGGATTCTCACAATGAAGGAAGGGGGTGCATCTGGCCTCTGGCATGTAGAAGCCATGGATGCTGCCAGACATCCTACAATGAACAGAAATACCCCCCACGACAAATAATTGCCTGACCTGAAGTGACAATAGGACTAAACTTGTGAAACCCTATTTTTTTTTTTTTTTTGCGGTACCGGGGATTGAACCCAGGGGCATTCTACCTCCACGCTACACCCCCGGCCCTATTTTTTATACTTTATTTTGAAACCGGGTCTCATAAAGTTGTAGAGGGCCTCACTAGGTAGAGAGAGAGACAGGGAGAGAGAGAGAGAGAGAGAGAGAGAGAGAGAGCTGAGGCTGGCCGCGAACCCGGATCCTCCGGTCTCTGCCTCCCAAAGTACTGGGATTACAAGCGTGCGCCACCACACCCGGCTGTGAAACCCCATTTTTAAAACTTTAGAGCATGTCATTCATCTGCTTGCATCACCCTAATGGCTTTCCATATGACTCAGAATGAAATTCAATTCTATTTGAAAGTACGTGATTATAAATAAATAAGCAAAAAACATAAATAAATCACGAGATTTATTTGCCATCTTCCATAATTGTGTTAAAAAATATTAAGTTCAACCAAAAGGGGCTATGGAACCAGTGTTACATGATTTAAACAGAGAGCTCAGACATAAAGATGACTGGGTTTAATAGTCAGATATGGAGGAAGGGCATTTCATATAGTGATTAACACAACCAAAGGAGCAAAAATGAAAAACAAAATTAAAGACTCATGAAAGAGGAGTCAAGCTAGCTAGAGCAGAGGTTTTAGATATAGGAGTGAGTCATACGAGAAAGGAACGAAAAGTCAGATGGCAGGTTTGCTGCAGAGGGCTTAGACTGTCACGATGAGGTTTTTAGTCATGGGAAGCCATGGGAGATTTTCAGGCTGGTAACAAGGAGTTGAAATCTGTGTTTTAGGCAGATATTTTTGGCACCGCAGTACAATATGGATTATAGGAGAATGACTGGAAACAGAAGATAAGAAAGTATAAGAATAGTTTGAGTATGGTGGAATTTGTACCTGAACAAATGTGGTAAAGGCAGTGGGAAGGAAAATATTCATAATTTGTGAAGGCTTTAAAATTCATGAAGCAACAGTTAGTGAGAGCTTAATTGGCCAGGAAAATATCCTGGCACTGAAAATATAAAAATAATAATATCGGGTTCCCCATTTCAAAAGTTCCTTATTTGGTGAATGAACATCATTCGTTCATTCATGATTTTTTATTCATATTAAATATTTAGTCATTAGCTGGACATGGTGGCACATGGCTGTAATCCCAATACTTTGGAGACTGAGATAGGAAGATCACAGGTTTGAGGACAGCCTCAGCAACTTGAACGAGACTCTCAGCAACCTAGTGAGACCCTGTTTCAAAACAAACAATAAAACAGGGCTACGGTGTAGCTTGGATGTATGATGCTACTGGGTTCAATCTCCAGTGCCACCACCAAAAGAAATAATAATGGTGACTAACCATACATGCCGGGCATTGCTCTAAGTGCTCGTAATTGAGCAAAGAACAAAATAAATATCTCCCTCATGGAGTTTACACACTAGTAAAGATGGACAGTAAATATGTACATAACGAACTACTCAGAGAACACAAATAGGCCTTTCACTTTAGGAAGTACTTCGTGAGAGCCTATGTTAACTCGGTATCGCTGGAGGCAAAGCGAAAACACACTTGAAACATAAGCTTAAAGTCTTAAAGTCTTGCTGGCACTGAACACAGAAAGCTACATCTGACAGCATAAAATAGTGCCCTATAGTTTACAAAGCTTATGTTCTTTAACTTTTTCAACCCTCACAACAACTCTTTGAGGCAAGAATGTTGGTGTCTCTATTACAAAAGAGAAAAGGCAGCCTTGCTGATTTACTGATCTACGGCCCCAGAGCCAGAAGACAGCAGAGGCAGAACCTGCACCCCTCTTTTGCTACCTAGTCATTGCCATTCTCCTACCCCAGGAGTAGACTCGAATCCGTTGCCTGCTGTGACCTCCGGAGGGCAGGCGTGCACGCTGATAAGTATTTTTCTTTGTGAATGCAGTTTTTATTTCAACCAGTAACTCAGGTGTGATCTAATGGTGCAGGGATATCCGGAGGCAGTCCTCAATTTTGGATTCTAATTCACACCATGCAAGATTGTAAAGAGACCCTGACAGAGGCTGCCTGGGTAAGCTGAGTATGAGCAGGAGGCAAGGACATCACTACCACAGGGAGGGATGGAGACTTACTCCTGGCCTTGTTTGTCTCTAGAAATTTCCTTCCAGAAACGCCATCATTTTTCAGCAAGTTTGAAGTCATGTATAAATAGCCCAGAACTTGGAATCAGGAGATCTTTATTCAAGTCAGATTAAATGCTTCAGGGGGGATAACTTTAGAAGCCAAATAACCTTTATCCATAAAAGAAAGATTATGACCATTAAGTACTTTACTAACGTGTAAGTAACATTAAACAAAGATGTAAAACTTTACCACTAATTTTGATTTCTTTGAGTGATCTTTTTTCCTTACATAGTTCTTTGTGTAATATAAGAAAAAAAAGATAAATAATAAATTTAAAAGTAACTTTTATAGGTTCTTGTGAGCATAAAATAAGACAATCTGTGTAAATTATAAAGACTTGTATAACTGGGCATGGTGGTGCACGCCTGTGATCCTAGTATGTGGGAGGCTGAGACAGGAGGATCACAGATTAGAGGACAGCTTGGACAACTAAGCAAGACCCTCAGTAACCCTGTTTCAATACAAAAAAATAAATAAAAAGGCTGGGGGTATAGCTTGGAGGTAAAATGTCCCTGGGTTCAATCCCTAGTACCACACACACACACACACACACACACACACACACACACACACAAACTAAATAAAAATAAAGAGTTGTTTGGGAGTGAGATATCATGAATATGGTCATCATTCTCTGAGAACCAAAACATTCTTCTCCACAAGGCAAAAACAAGTCCTATGAACTTCTGTTCTCCCAAATTCAATCCCCCTTCTCAGCACCCAAAAGGGCAAATCAAATGGTGTTTAAGAGTACAGCTTTTAAGCTGTTGAGAACTGAGGTTTTTTTTTTTTTTTAATTCTAACTCTGCCCCTTTCCAAGTAACTGAACTAGGATTCATTTGTTGAAATCCCGTCTCACCAGAATAAAAGCAAATGGTTGGACGGGCTGCATTCCTTTTACAAACTCTAGGAGAGGTTCCAGTTTCTTATTCATTCAAGTTGTTGGCAGAATCCGCTTTCTTATGGTTATAGGACTAAGGTCTCCATTTCTTTGCTGACTGTGAGCTGAGGGTCATGCTCAGCTTCTAAAGGCTGTTCTTTTCCTTGGTTTGTGTCCCCTTACTCCATTATCAAAAGTCAGCAACAGCGGGGTGGCTCTGTCTCATACCCGGAATGTCTCCTCTTTCTTCTACCATCATATCCTGTGACTCACTCTTCTGTGTAAGATTGGGATAATCCAGGATAATCTCTCAATCTCAAAGTCCCTTTCCTTAATCATGTCCGTAAAGTTCCCTTTACCATGTAAAGTAACATATTCACAGATTCTAGAGTTTAGAGTATGGAAGCACCTTTGAGAGTGGTCATTATTCTGCCTTCCACCGCATTGCTACTACAATTTTAACAGAATTTGTAATAGAATAACTTGCAGAAATGGAATCACAATGATCAATGTTTATAAAAAATATCTCAGTCCACAATCTCAAAATCGGCTAAGCATGCTGATTGGTGGCATTTGCACGAGGTACAAACAGTCCTCATTTCCTATACCCACTTTTTATCTCAATGACATTAACAGTCCACAGATTGATTTGTACAGGAGAGAGGTTTTAGGGCCATTCTTCCTCCCTGTAAGGCAGTAATAGAAAACTTCTACACTGGACTGCTCAAGTAGATAACCATGCATTCTTATCCTCTGCCTAACAGAATATTATTTCCCCATCACCAGATTCTATTTGGCTAGATATATCAGACCAAAGTGCCTTTTCTTAAGACAAATATAGAAACTATCATCACCATATTAAGATTTGTCTGAATTTTGTTTACCAAGTCTGTATCAAAGCCAGATGCATTTCTGCTTGATTCGATGAAATTCAAACTTATCTACAAAGTGAATAAGAAAAGAAACAAGCCCTAGAGATTTAGGGAGCAGGGTTCTGGTCTCTCTCTGCCACCAAATGGCCATGTATCCTTGGACATGTCACTTCATTCCATGGGTTGTCTCATTTGCAAAATGAGAGAGGCGAGGGAAAATGTTTTCTTAAGTTATTTCCAGTTCTGAAAGTCAGTGCGATTAACTGTATCCCATATTTAATCCCAGGAGTCCTTTATAATCTCTCATTTTTATTAACATTCCCCATCTATTCAAGACCTTATGGAATGACTATTTTTAATATTTCAAAATACATAATAATTTATGCTATTAAATATTGGAAATCACATTTTACTTTTTTCCCCACTCATCTTTTGAAAGGTTATTTCTCTGACCTTTAGAAAGAAGAAAATGCATATTTCTTCTCCACAGAAGATGCAGTACAGGGTCACTGTCAAGACACAGGCTCCATCAACTCCAGACTGCCTGTGCTGAGTGTGCTGTCTCTCACCTCGCCGTCAGTTGTAGAAAGGCTGCTTCACCTCCTGTGCTGCTGTTTCCTAGTCTGATAATATTGACAAACATCACAGCTAATGAACTAATACAAAGTTCTTCCTATAGAGCCTGGTATATAGTAAATGCTCAATAAATGTGAACTCTTATAAGATTCACAGGTTTATTTATTCATTTGGTACTGGAAATTGAACTCATGGGTGTTCTACCTCCAAGCCACACCACCAGCCCTTTTTATTTTTTTTTTTTTGTTTTTAAATAGGGTCTTGCTAGGTGACTAAGAAACTCATTACATGGCTGAGGCTGTCCTTGTACCTACAATTCTCCTGTCTCAGCCTCCCAAGTACTGGGATTACAGGCATGTGCCTCCACGCCCGGCTTCGCAGGATTATTTTTGATAGCTAAAGGCTCTACTTTGATAGAGTCACCAGGTTCATTCTGTGACTTGAATCTATTTCCAAATGCCTGGATTCCTCCAGGCAATGACACATATTCAGCTGAAATAATAGCAGAGAAGATAAGCACATACAAAGGGGGCCTCCTTGTGCCAGTAGTGGTAAAACTTAATAGAGCTAACATTGTTTCTTTTCTGTATACATTTTAAGCAAGACTTGGATCTGTGAGAACAAAATTATCTGGTTCCAAAATTAAAACCTATGATTCTAAACTAAAAAATAAGGACACTGGTATAAGAGACATAGTTGAGCAGGCTCTGTAATGTGCTGGGAGTCCTTGGACATTAGCTGTTAGTGATGTCTAGATCAGGTCTCAGGCTTGAGATATCAGCTCTAGAGTCTAGCTGCAGCCTCAGAAGTAGCACCCTTCCATCCAAACATGAGACCTTTGCCCAACTGGCAAGTCCGTGGCACCAGCAGGCTGTCAGACACCTCCTGCTACCCTCTTTTTCAAGGGTGAATCTCAGTGTTTAAGCCTTCCCTGCAGAAACAGGACAGGGACAGATGCAACTGTCCATTCACTTTGGTTTCTTCTGGGTCTTCCCAAAGTAAAGAACAGTTCATCAGTTCATAATTGATAGAGGTAGATGAAGATGATGATGAGAGTGGAAAGAAGAAACATCTTCATGTTAAATATCAGCATTGTCTTAGCACATTATATAACTGGATCCCTATGACAAATACGTGAGTTGGGAATATCTTGGCCGTATTCTATGGAACACAACCAAGGCACACCAAGGTCACAATATCATTTAGATCTGTGTTTCTGAGTTTGGAGACCCTGAGGTTGACCACCTTACTTCGTTGACTCTATAAAGATGCAGGGAAGACACCCTCCACCCCTCCTTGGCTCGCCCCCACAGGGTGTCTCTCTTTGTCTCATTTTCCTCTAGCACCCAGGTTCTCATTCACGACTGTGTTTACTTATGAAAGACTCTGCTCCAGTGATTAAGGACCTGAAACGGGTAATTACCCTGTGATTTGCAAGCAGCGCAGTGGATGGTATTTCTCCAAGTAGTATTGCCGTATAAATATTACCTGTGTGCTGTGTCAGCTTATTGCCCACCTTGAGAGCAATCTCCCTGTTAGTTTTATGGCACATTAAGTCTCCTTTTGGAATGAATTGGGTTTGTACGGCTGGGATTGGTTACATCAGAATAAAAGAGTAAACAGCAGGGATGACTAGAAAGCTATAAAACAGAAGCATTAGGGGAAGCGAAGGGAGAGGCGGGGGGAGTGTTTAAAGGAGAGGTTTCCAATGATAAACTAATAGGAATGAGGCGACAGTCAGAGACGGTTATGCTTAATACAGAGAGTGTGACTGTTACAACAAAGGTGTGAGTCAGAGGATGAAATCACACTTAGCTCCACAGGAAGGAAATTATCTGGTGTTGGGGGAAGAGAAGTGTTAATATTTATTAAATGTCTACCATGTGGTTTTTATCCTCTATCTTTAAGCCAGCTACAGACACACATTTACCCAACTGTAGAGTGCAGTCTGACACCCCTTGAGCTCCCCCACCATTCCCTTTTCCACCACCAGTGCCATGGAAAGTGACAGTTAGGGAAAGAGATGACAAGGGACTTAAGCTCCAAGTGCCAAGCACTTAGCACATTACGCCAGGTGCACGTAGGTATATTTCCTCTGCTAACACTTGACTTGAAGCCAGAAAGCGCCACGGGGGTCTTGGTGTGCCTGATACTAGCATGCAGGTCTCAATAAGCATTTATTAATTCAAAAGAAAATGCAAAGGTTGTATGGAGCAGGAGAGCCCATTTATAAAAGTGCTAACAGGCCGGTCGTGGTGGCGCACGCTTGTAATCCCAGTACTTTGGGAGGCGGAGACCGGAGGATCCAGGTTCGCAGCCAGCCTCAGCTCTCTCTCTTTCTCTCTCTCCCTGTCTCTCTCTCTCTCTCTCTCTCTCTCTCTCTCTCTCTCTCTACCTAGTGAG
>PVJS01003053.1:0-78568 GCA_004027185.1 Glis glis
AGAGAGAGGAGAGAGAGAAAGAGAGAGAGAGAGAGAGAGAGAGAGAGAGAGAGAGAGAGAAAGAGCTGAGGCTGGCCGCGAACCCGGATCCTCCGGTCTCCGCCTCCCAAAGTACTGGCATTACAAGCGTGCACCACCACGCCCGGCCTGCACCAAACTTTTAAATGTTGGTGAAGTTCAATATATCTGCTTTTTCCTTTTTTGTGTGTAATATTTAAGAAATTGTTGACTAATTTAAGGTCACAAAGGTTTATTTTATGTTTTCTTCTAATAACCCTATAGGTGTAGCTCTTTTGATCCACTTGAGTTAATTTTTATTTATTGTGTAAGGAAGGGCCCAACTTTATTCTTTCGCATTTGTATATCCAGTTGTCCCAGCTCCACTTGTTGAGAACACTCTTCTTTCCCCCATTGGATAGTTTTGGTGCCCTTGCTGAATGGGATGTATCTTACAGTTGTAACTGGATGTGTTTTTCTATAGTAACACATCTTACAATTCATAGCATCTCAGATTTAATAAAGTATGGAACACTTACCTCCTGAAATAAAAGCCTTATTATGTAAGTGCATTTTCTACTTTGGAAATGAAAAATTCCTTTCCCTCAACAATATAAAGAATCCTTGAATATCAATGTGATGAGAAAAAAAGTCACCAAAAATGTACATATTTTCTTAGACATATTTAGTTTAAAGCTTAAAGGCTTACATGTAATCCTTATGTTGTTAAAAATGAAAGATTATCACAAAAGCAAAATATGACTATAATCATGAAGAAATTTTCACTAATTCTTCAAGTCAGGTTAAAATTTCCTGGAAGTTAGGTTTATTTGACAGTGATAACATGTCACAAGAAACAGTAATATAAGCACCAATTGATTTTCTTTAATAAAAAATTTATGGGCTTTCTGGAACCCAGATTTAAATATGTATTGTGCAGAATATAAAACAATTAATAATAAACTATTTGGGATTAACTTGGAAGTTTGAGAAATGCAAAAACCAAGTCTACTTGTGTATCCACTTCCTTCTGAATATCCCAACGAACCCAGTGACAACCACAGAGTCTGAAGACAACGACTCACAAACATAGTGAGATCCGTTTAATAGTTTCTGAAGATTTTTCCTGTAAAATGGCTTGTATTTCCACAGGTACAATAGTGAAGAAATAAATTTTTCAATTTGACATGAAATATAAAAGAACAATTTTACAAATATATCCATAAAATTTAACTGCTCATAACACTATACATGGTAAATATGACCACCCCCTTAACTTCTAGACTATTTAATACAGAGGAGCAATCTGTCATCTCAGCTAAAAAGAAACAACTTCCTTTTCATTGAGTTTAATTTTATTTGTCTAAAAACATATTTAGAAATGGTTAAGTAGAACTGGAAAAATATTCCTTTTCCCCTATCCTTCTCTAGGGATTCTTCATGAGGGTGAAAACGTATTTGAAAGGATATGTATTATTAAAAAAAAATACTGAACCTTCTTTTGTTTTACTGCTTCAGTAATGCTTACATTCTTTTAAAGTTGTCTCATTGGCCTTCGGGCCATGAAGAAATGACAAAAGAGTGGTGCTCTCCATCTAGCACCGCAGGGAGAACTCCATCCTCTCACCCCAGTAAACTGTGGGGACATAAGATCCACAGCCAAGGGGACAGACCTGCATCTGGCTTCAAAGCAAGGTCCCATGGTTTGTCTACCAGAAATTCCACTGTTATGAGGCAAGATTGCATGAAGATAGCAAGTTCTCACCCAGCACTGAGAATGGTGTGATCATATACCTCTCAGGCACATCCAAAGAACAGAATGGCTTTAAAAAAGAAAAGAAGCTGAGCAAAATTAGAGAACTGCATATAACAATCCTACCACCTATAGTACATTTAAATTAAGTAGAAAGTGTGCTCCTTAAACCCTAAAAAGTGCCCAAATAACAATACTGAGCTCCCAAATAACAAAGGTTTGAGATTTTCTATGTAGGCAAAAATAAAAAGGCATTGATACTTTATGAAGAAGAGTTCTCCTCAACTTTCCTAATATAGTATATGTAATAACTTAAAATGATTTCCCTATTGGTACTGGAAAATAAATTCTACTACAATCATGTTTATGCCAGTCCCTGGCATATTTCTGCATCCAGATTCATTAGTCTCCTTAATGGAGCCCATCATTTTTCCAATGGCTTTCTCCTTTCCTTAAACCCTAACCCTGAAATTCTATAACCAGTTATATCACGTGGCTTCCCTGAGGCACGAAGGTACCAAACTCTATAATTTACTATCGAGGAATGATAAATATGTTCTCTATTTATATTAAAAGGTTTTAATTCTTTTGGGCCACAGTTGGGGGAAAAAACCCAGAAAGCTTAATACTTAAGTTCCGCAGTGTGAACTGTAGCCCTTCTTGCAAAAAGCTGAACCAAATAAGGGAAATGTCGAGAGTTGCAGCATGCATGACCCGGCAGCACCGATTTTTAATAAAAAATTCCAGACTAGAAAAATACTCAGAGTTGTACCCCATCTACTCTGAATTTTTTTTTGTAGTAAACTGACATAAACAACTGAAAAAAACAAAATATCAATGGGAGTACGTTACTAGGGCTTTACTTCTCAGTCAGGCTGAGACCAGGGCAATGGGTTGCGATTTCCGTATGCATACACACGGGGAGTGGGACTTGTCCTTTAAATGTGATGGCAAGCCAGACAGAAAAGCAAGAAGTGAACTTGGAGAAGGGACCTTTTCTCAACTGTGCCACTCTACTTTTGTGAGCTAGAGTTCTTTATCCTCACGAATTCAATTGCTTTCAAGTCTGAAAGAAAACCTCAGTTGAAATTATAAAGGGATCTTACTTGAAGTAGCCAAGGTGAGCATGGTTTCCTTTCTGCAGGCGTTCCTCCTCTCTGCAGCTCCTTTGGCAGGGCGGGTCAAAGGAAAAGATGTGGAGCAGACAGAGGGCGGCACTTTACCCCTTCCAAGAGCTTGGAATTCACTGCCCAAATTTCATGGACTTAAGCTATCTGAGTTTACTTAAAGAAAATTCACAGGTTGGAAGATAACCATGTTTGGGGGTGTGCAGATTTATATCTAGTCCTTGACATGAAAAATTATGATAGCAGAGCATAACTTTCTAGACAAAAAAAAAGAAATGTTTTTTTTTTCTTTTTTTGGGAGAGGGAGTGAAATCCAGCCTTTCTGGGTGCAAGACCATTTACCTTATACGATGATCCTAGGATATCAAGAACTGTCAAACCACCCTCTAGCCATATAGCAAGAAGTGGGAACAAGGCCTCCCTTATTCTTTGGAGTCCAAAGACTCATAGGCTGAAAAGACATACTCTATCAGTGAAAGACACGTCTCTATCATTGGCAACTCTGACTAAATCAGATGGCATTCAATACAGTATTCTAGGCAATTCCATTTTTTTCTTTTACTTTCTGACTGCAGGTAGAGTAAGCTATACAGAATAGAGAAAACGATCAGTAAGAAGACTGCTGTAGGATTTTCACATCATTTCAAAATTACCAAAACAAAACACCTCCTCCTCAACAACAATCTCCAATGAAAAATAAAGCTATTCTAAAACTGACAGGCTGAACTTTTAAAATATTAGGTCAATTTAAGCAGCAGCAATTAAGAGTAATATATCGTATCACTTTAAGGAAAAGAGTATTTGAATGGGTTAAAGGACTGAAAATAGGCAATATTTGCCAGTAGGCAAAATATGGAAAAAAATTCAAGTATGAATACGGTGTATTAGAGTCATATAAATTACACATATTTACAAAGGTTAAAAAATGTAGCTTAAATCTGTGATGGTTCATTTAAGAGGATGTTAGTCTAAATGAATACTCCACATATAGGGGCCTATTTTAGCTCAGCCAGCTTCTCTATATTCTGGGAGCAGTAACACTACGGGTACCAAGCACAGAGAATGAGCATCCAACAATTATTAATCAAAATGAAATGAAACTAACAGAGAGGGATGGCGGAGCTCATATGAAATTCTGATTTAATTATTCCTCAGTAAACACTCATTTGCTCTCTCAAAATCAGGAATTTCAAATTATCTCTGCAGATGTACCACTTGGTGTTGTGTATATCTAATGATCACATTTAAATTTAGTTTGATTTGCAAACATTTTCAAAATGTACAGGGCTCCTTAAGCTACAAGGGAAGGTGACAGATGGTAGAAAGTGAGTGAACAAAAATGACTGGATCATTATGATTTGTTGCTTTTAGGCTCATGAGATTTTGGCTTTCTTAAGGAAGGGAAAAAATCCATATGAAATGCCAACAAGTGGTTTTAAAAAGTAAAAGATATTTTTAATCACTCTTAAATCTTCAATAATTTAGTATGCAGATAAAATTGGCATTACCTAGGCCATGTCTACCACTGTAACTGTCACTCTCAGTTAATGAATTTTTAAGAGCTGTTATATTTTAATCAACCAAACAGTTCTGGCCTTTCAAGATGAGGATCAGGGACAAACGTATTAGGCAGAAATAACAAAAAAGAAGACTAAAAAGTTATGGAAAATTCTGTTTGTAGTGCCAAGTATTTGGTGAATGAGTATATAAGTAAATTCCATTGAAGTTAAAAAAACCCCACAACATTATGTGAATATTCTTGCCCCTGCTAAATGAGAAAAATAAATTAGAAAAATAGCCCCCGATTTCAAAACAAGCAAGCTGTACCTAAGGTCTCCTGCCCACTGATCACACTGGTAGAGCTGCCTTTCGGTATCTGGCCAGATTTGAGCCATGTCAAGTACTCCAGACACTGTATGTCTTTCAGGTGACATCTTCTATATTGTAAAATATGATTTAAAATCTTGTCCAAATTTACAAAGGAAAAAACTTGGTTAAAAGCCCAAGGTTAAAAATAAAAGTGTGGCAGTGGAAATCCAATTATTACACAGATATTATGGTTTAATCAAGCAGACTTCAATGCCGATGCTGCTGTTTGGAGCATGCAAAACACCACTGGTATCTGTTCAACTCCTGCCATATTTCATCACCATGTTCCCTCTTTTATCCCAGCCCCAGTCCACCCTCCCCCTAATAAACAGCATTACAAAAAGGTAGAGTCTAGAGTTAGTGGCAAAATCTTCACAGTAGCTTGTTAATAATGCTGTAGATGACTGTTGAGGGCATCAGTCAACTGGACCTTGGAAAATCAATTTGATGCAGTTTTGCTCCCCGACCAGCTGCGTGGCACAGAAAGGGCAGGCAGCATGAAATGCATGAGTTCCATGAGGCAGTGGAATCTGAGACCAGTATTTTGCAGACTTCTCTGAGCACACGTGTCCACAGGGGGTAAAAGCGTGAGTTGGTGGTCCTGCGTCTACGTAAAATCCTGCCTCACAGCCGAGCCAGAGAGGTACGTAGGGGCCCACAGTCCTGCACATAGGACACTCCCTCTCATTGGCCTCCGTGTCGCTCCGGTGGCCCCAGTTGTGGTACCCGTGCACATGGCCGCAGCTGAGATATGCCCAGGGCTGCTTCTCTTCCACCACCTCTTTCCTGTTGATGCTGGGGAAGGCCAGCGTGTTGAGCCCCACGGGACACTGAGGCCGGGCAGCATTGATCTCCTGCCGGAGGGCTTCTATGTGCTTCTGAGTCGGAGTGTGAAAAAGGCCATCTGCTGTTCTCCAGAGAAGAGTGGCACCACACAGGTCAATGAGGGAGCCGTCCTGCAGGACATTGGTTTCATTTTCCACCTACGATAGGTTTAACAGACATGCCTTTAAAAAGCAAAATCCTGCAAATCGTGGGGTAAACCAAACCAACTTTCTTCTCAAACAAAAAGTTATTTTTGAAAAAGAGGGGGAGGCCATTTATCCCACAAAAAATAGGACCAAGGGAGTGACCTATCCTCCCTGAGCCTCAGTTTCCTCTTTTGAACACGATACATAATACATGTGTGCATACAATGCCCTGAGCACAATAGACCTGGTTCAGTTAATATAGTGGTTATTTCAATAAAACTTCAGCAATCTCCTTAAATATTTGTTATTATTATTTGTGGTATTGGGATTGAACCCAGAGCCTGGTACATACTAAACAAGTACTCTATCACTGAGCTACACCAACAGCCCTTATTTTAAATTTTTATTTGAGACAGCGTCTCAGTATGTTGCCCAGACTGGCCTTGAACTTGCGATCCTCCTGCCTCAGCCTCCTGAGTAGCTGGGATTGCAGGCATATGCCACCACACACACTTAGATTTTTAACTTCTTAAGTCGATAACACAGTTACTCTCTGATGATCTTATAAGGGCCAGAGATCTCCTCCCAGCACATCCAGTGAAGACGCAGGCTCATTCTAGCCTTTGGGGCCTGCAGTTCCTACTGCAGTGCCTGCACACTCCTGGCGCACCTCAGGTTCACACATACCTTGAATCTGCCTTTCACCCTGTGTTCCTAAGGTCTGAGGCTGAGGCCGGTGCTCTGCACTGAGTGCTCACAGCACTGATTAACAGTCGGCAAGCAGCTCAGTTAGGCATGGCCAGCAGGATCTGACCATTACCCCTGGTATGAGATGCATGCTAAGCCCTGGGGTACAAAAACCAAGAAAACAGAGATCTGTGCTTCAGGAGTGGGAGGCAGACATGCCTAAAGCCGGAGTCAGGGTCAACCACAGGCCACGAGGCCCGAGCCCCACGGTGGCCCACAGTGTGTGCCCTGGAGCCGCTGCCTGAGTTGAACCTAGCTCTGTCACTTATCAGCCGTCCCTCCCTTTCTCCTGTAAAATTTAGAAAAGGTGGTAGTGAGGGTTAAATAAGTTAATACAAGTGAAGTTCCCAGAACAAGGTCTGGCTCACAGTAAACACTGTGTACTTGCTACTCTTGGATGAACACAGAAGGTCAAACGTGGTTTTGAGGGTTCTCCTTGAACAGAGATTTGAATAAAACATCAAGAGTCAAGAGGTGGGCTACAAGGAAGGCATGACAGAATGAGGCCTGAGGAGGCCCAGCGACAAGAGTGCCGAGGGAACAATGGGCGTTAACACAGTGCTGTGGCAGGCAGCCAGCCGGGAGCTTGGGTGCTCAGTGGGCCAGGACGAGAGGCCCAGGCTGGAGAGACGGCTGGCCCCATGTGCTATGGGAGGCAGGGGAGATTCAGTGACCGTGAAAGAAATCGATCTGCCTTTCATAAAGATTGCTTCGAGAGGTTTGGAGGATGGATTGGAGGGGTCTCAGAGTAGAGGTGGAGGAGATGGTTGAGGTGGGTTCTCTCTTCAGACAAGCAGGGTGGCTGCGCCTCACAGAGAATATCAGTGGTTAACAGATAAGAGGCACAGGGATTAAATGTTAGGGAATTAGACCCAGTAGCTCTGAGCTCCTGACCTGAGGAAGATATTTACAATTTTTTTTTTTTTTGGTACTGGGGATTGAACCCAGGGGCATTCTACCTTTAAGCTACACCCCCAGTCCTATTTTTTAAAAATTTGAAACAGGGTCTTGCTAAGTTGTTGAGGGCCTTGCTAAGTTGCTGAGGTTGGCCTCAAACCTGCAATCCTCTTGTCTCAGTCTCTAAGTACTGGGATTACAGGCATGCCTCACCACGCCCAGCTAAGATATCTACAATTTTACACAGATCACTTACTGAGACTAGCTTCAAAATTAATCTCTATATTTAATACAACCTATCAACAGAAGCCATTTTTGGAGTGGCTTCCTTTGAGCAGCATTGGCAAAATACCTGGCAAACACGGCTGCATAAGCCGGGTCACAAGGAGCAGAGTGGGTAAGGAACTGCCCTGTGCCGTGCCTTCCCGGACAAGCAAGCTCTGTGTGGACCGTAGCACATGCTTCTGTTCCCCAGGGAGGTGCGTACTCTGTATAAATCATCTCAGTGAGACCTGAGAGCGTGTCCCCACGAGATGGTACTGTGTGGCAGCCAGGACTCCAGACTCACCACCCGCAGCCACCTTCTAACTCTGTGTCACCAGGCAGTACTTAACTCCTCTGTGCCAAACCTTCCTCAGACAAAAAGGGAATGAGTCCACTTCCCTAAGAAGGCTGCTGTGCAGAGGAAATGAGCGGGAGTCAGATGTCAACACAACGCCTGCACCCAGCAACCGCCACTGCTTTCCTATTCTTGCTGTTCTAATGATTAATAACGAGTTCGGCCAATCTAGGTCAGTCTTGTGTATAAAACTGCCCGATGACCAGAAAAAAAAGTGTTTGAAAAAAACTGCATTCATACTCCCATACTTTCAGTTTCTTGTAAAGCCTTTAAACAAAACTTACTGAATTTGCTTGTCCTGTCTTAGAAACAGCTTCTCATATGCATTCATCCTTGATGCTCTAAGACTGGGCTTTATTGTAAGAATAAGAAGCCCATAGATGAATTGTGGTGTGAAATAGAAATAACAGTAATGATGCCCTGAAGCTAACATCTAGTAAAGAACAGCCCCCATCTTCTTTTCCTATGCTCGAAATATTTGGTTAGCCTCTTTCTCTCTGAAAAATGCTAGATCACATCCTCCATTTCCTATATGTTTTTCTATGGGAATTTTGAAGAACACCCTTTTTTCTAGCTTTTAGAAAAAAAATTTGTTTCCTCGTGTTCTAGCTTCTACCTAATAGAAGTACAGATTGGAAAATTCACTAAGAACTTTTCAGGGGCTGTGCCACATAGCTAGGGCAAAATCAAAGACCTAAAGCACCCCATTTAAGTTATTAAAATTAATCTGCATAGAAGAAAGAGCTCAAAAACCAACTGTTTTAGGGCATGGTGATAAGTGGTGGTAATTACAGGAAAATATTAACATGCCAGGTCATTGCAGTATATGAATCATCTCAAGTAAAAGCTGTAACTGTGACTTTGGCAAACAAAACAGAGAATTCTGTATTCATTTCTTACTATGAACCTGAGGGGAAAAGAACTTAATTATTTCTTAGTTCTAGAAAGTCTAGGTTACTCTTTAATTAAAAATTTCACTAAGTGGCCTTGGACTACTCAAGGTTTTTCCAAATCAGTAGTTTTACTCTAAGTGGAAGTTTATTCTTCTTAAAGTAGATTGCTCTTAAGATGGTAAAGAGCAAAAGATCAACTGTCACTATGGGACAAGCTGAACCATTAAAGGAAGGATGGCCACATGCCCCTAGCTTTCAGGAACTTGTAGAATTCTTTCTCCTGGGTCAGGGTACTCAGCACTTGTACCTGTACAAAGGTTCTGAGCTTCAGAGGAGAGAAAATGACGGTACCCACGTGAGGTTTCTGTAGTTTGGCACGCTTCCCAGAGTGGGCCCACTTACCAGCTTTCCCCTTTGCTGGGCCGACCTGGTTTCTCGCAAAGTGTACACGTCCCCACAGACAGAGATCTCGCGCCAAACCCCAGGCTGGGACTCCTCAGTGAAGCCCCCTCTGGGGTGCATCACCAGGACTCCGTTTGTTGTGAGCCCATCCATGTGGCCATCGGGGTTTTTCCATTTTGCTGCCTTTTCCTGGAGAGCACAACACAGACCAGAAAAAACATGCTGAGATGACGTTTGAAATGAGGAGATTCTGGAATCTCTTTAAGGAAAGTGATGAATTTTCATTTTCTATTTAAAGCTAATAATCACGAGATAAAATATGCAATTATTCTGACAACATGAAAGATGTGCTAAAATGGATGAATGATTTATCACTGGGGATACACATTATATTCATCCCAGGAGTTTAAGAACCCCGATGCTTGGGCTTCTCCCTCAGAGATGCCCCCACGCCTGTGTAGATCTAAGAATCAAATCTGTTTTCTTTGGTTGCACTTGTATGGGGCTTTTATCTTATCATCTAAAAATGCTTCACATGCACTCATTATCTGGATATAAAAGGAAGGAAAATCATAGAAAAAGACTCAATTGAAGGTACAAAATTTCAAAAACCATTAAGCCAATAAGTCGTGGCCATTTTTTCCCCATGCAAATCAGTGTTTATATACTCAAAGGCAGTAGGCATAGGACAGGACAGACACTTGGCTGCCTGTTTAACTGGGATTCCCTGTCTTCTTTCTTGGTGACAGAGCCCAGGTACTTGTCCACGAAGGAGGGACCAGGGAGATGTAAATCCCGTTTACTGTAGCTCGATGGTGACAGTCCCAGTCCCTTCCTAGTGACTGGGTTCTGGCCCCTGAGACACAGGCCCCAGCTTCTAGGAGGCTTCTCCGCTCCCAGGAGAGACACGAGAGGAGCAGTGCCTCGGCCGCCTGCTTTGCTGGGTCGTCCTGTGGGGGGGACATCGGGAAGCACAGGAGCCAGCTCTCGCCCCAGAGCAGACCTCCCCTAGGAGGCTGGTGTGCCCAGAGAGTGGCCAGGCAGCACCGGTCCCAGCCGGCACCCTCAGTGTTTCTTCTTACACGGGACAATACATTTTTATTATTGTTTAGAATCTGAACGTTTTGTTTTCCCCCTGAAAAAACATTCTGATTTAAAAGGGAACTATTTTAAAACTGGGTATTTACTAAAACTTTTGGGGCCCATTTACAAGGCAGCCCTATGAGGGCAGGGGCTTTTGTTCTCTGTGATACTTTATCCGTAACATTCAGCAGGGAACACAGAAGACACAGGGCAAAACGTTTTTAAATGAATGAATAACCCATTAGCATTTTCCTTTGAGCCCTAATGATTTAGATTTGGCCATTCATTTTTTCCTACAATAAACCTATTTAATCTATCATATGTTATGTACAATGTTAATATATATACTTCAAAAAGCAATTACTGTACAAGTTTTAACTGATATAGCAAATATAATGAACAATGAGTAATGATTGGATAATCTTCAGATTTTTAATAGTAGCTTTTCAAATTGGTCACCTGAAAACTAAAAATCTCAAAATCTCACTAGAGGCATCACACAAAGAAAATTTTTTGCTCCAATTAAGTGTTCTGTATCACAATAATGGGTGTTTTTCTTGAAACCATGTACTTATTAATAGTACTTACTCCAAGAAATATGTTTTTGGAAGAGTCAAAGCCAGCTGCGAATATCCGAGCCGTGTATGGCTCGCTCCGGTCACACACGATCCTGCAGGCAAACCTCGATATGGTGCTCTGCGTGATCTGGGCTTCCTCACTGTTCTGACCACCGGAAATAGTGTCGGTGACGACGAAGTCGATAGGGCTCTCTGTCGACCTGCCCACCTGACGGAATCAAACACATTCACGATTCGCTTGCAAACTATTGGGTTATCATATTTCCTTCACATGGGATGACTGCTTGGGACCTTAACATTCATTATCCCTGCTCTAAGGATGAGAATTTAATGAAAACATTTCAGTGGTGCTCCTTTTCTCCTTTTTAAGGGAGAAATTAATGTAACTTGTCAGATTATTTTTTAAATTTACGTTAATTTTATTTTATTGTGGCAAGAGCACTTAATATGAGATTTACCCTCGTCACATAATGAATGCACAATGTTGTACAGTAGATCTCTAGACCTTATTCATCTTTCCTACCTGAAACTTTATACCTGTTGACTAGTCCATCAGATACTAGTCCATCAAATACTAAGAGAAAACTTTATCTTCTGTTCTGGACTGAAATATTAGATATTCCCACACACACTAGATTTTTATTTCTGGGACCCAGGTAGAAAACTACTTTCACAGCAAATCATTCTTTTTTTTTTCCATTTCTGGAGAAAAGCAAGCTTTTAAATAAACTAAGGAACTCTTACTTCCCATCCTTGTTCAGCTCCTGAGAATAGTTTTCCTAAGCAAACCCAACAGTGATTCATACACTGAGCAAAAACAGCCCTTACCAAGACACAGAAAAAAAAATGTCTATTACCATTACTCAATGTATATGAGGATGATATAAAGTCAGCCCAAAGCTTGGGAGGTAGCCAAATGAAAGACTTAAAAAGCTGGTCTTGGCATTTTAAGTTCAGATTAAAAAAAATTTCCCTTGGAAAAGTCTAAAACATTTCTGATATTATTATATTGGCTTACTTTTCTTGGTAAGATTTAAATGCTGCCAGAAAGAATACATTTCATTAGGAAGATCTTAGAGTTCTAGCAAAGCTTTTCCTATTCAATAAATTCAAATAAAACAGTTAATGCTTTCTCTTGTGAACTTGAAAAAGTATTTGTTTACAAATAAGGAAATCCTTAAGGTAGAATATTAGAATATTCATATAATGATGTTCTATGAATCTCTTAACTGGAAAACAGTGATAAATGTTATATGTGCCAAAGTGTCCTCTTAAATCAAATCATTTACATGTAAATGAAAAGTTTCTCACTAGATATGACATTAAAGTCCTCTCCTAACAATAGTGACTTTTGATTCCAAAGCTGCCAGTGACAGGATCACGAGGCCCTTAAGTGTGCGCACACAATGCCCTGAAAACCAGTGCGCACACACAATGCCCTGAAAACCAGTCTCCAAGCTCTCTTTATTCTGATCACAAAGTTCTATCTGAAACATAAGCAAAGCAAAGTAAATTTTCATCCAATGAATAAAGTAAAGGAAAGTATCTTGTATTGCTTAGCTCTGCTTGCTTCCTGGAACAATATTATTAAATTTCTTTTGTAAAACTCTCATATATATTCTCATGCATAGACTATCCCTGTAAAACCAACAAACATCAGGCATCTATTTTCTCTTGATTTTTACAACTCTTAATTTCTTATTCTAATGAAATGTGTCTGGAATAAACTAAACCGCTGGTTTCATTGAAACTCATCAACTTGAACAGATGTATATTGCCTGAATGTATGCATTTCAGGTTTAGAAAACACATAACTTGTTAAAAATGCAGCATAAAATCTAAACTAGGGATATTATAAAGTCATATAATACAGCTCATCTCTCTCGAGGTGCACCATTTTATCTCTGCTGGATTGATTTAAAAGCTGGGCGCGTACCCAGAAGCTCTACTCGTTCATGATGCTCTCAGGTTTTTTTTAAGCTTTTATAAAAGCGTTAGAAAAGTGACAACATACTTATTGTAAAATATTTAACAAACACAGAAAAGTATAAAGGAGAAAAATAAAGCTTACTCCAAACTCAGAAACATATCTGTCCTGAATCTCTACTCCAATGAAGTTCAGGAGTAAAAGAAATGTGAAAAGTTCTAAAATTCTCTGGTCATTTCACAAAACGTGGAGCTCCCACAGTGACACGGTCTATGTTCTAATTTCTTTGAACTTCATGGAAGAAGACAAAGATTTTCCAAGTTCTGTTACTTTCTCAAATCCTGTGTTCAAAGCTACAACTACCCGCTGATAGAATGCCTCAGAGCTTCTCCTGGTCCTCACACAGCTGCCCCTGGTTTTCACACTACTGACCCTGGTGTTCACACTGCTGCCCCTAGTGTTCACACAGCTGCCCCTGGTGTTCACACAGCTACCCTTGTTGTTCATACAGCTGCCCCTGGTCTTCTCACAGCTACCACTGGTCTTCACACAGCTACTCCTGGTGTTCACACAACTGCCCCTGGCATTCACACAGCTACCCCTGTTGTTCACACAGCTGCCCCTGGTGTTCACACAGCTGTTCCTGGTCTTTACACAGCTTCTCCTGGTGTTCACACTGCTGTCCCTGGTGTTTACACAGCTGCCCCTGGTCTTCACACTACTGACCCTGGTCTTCACACTGCTGCCTCTGGTCTTCACACTGCTGCCCCTGGTGTTCATGCAGCTGTCCCTGACTCGCACTCTTTTGTGGTGCTGGGGATCAGGGCCTCATGAATGCTAGGTACCGACTTTACCACTGAGCCACGCCCAGCCCCTGCTCCTTCCTGTTTATAGAAATTACTCTCCTCTAGAAGAGCCACATTCTGAGTGCATCCAAATTTATTAAATTAATGTCTTCACAAATTAACTGAAATTGACTGTAAAACATGAAATTTTATTCCAACTGGGACATCTTGCTAGGATCAATTATTTTAAGCCACGATCTTATCTGACTGGCCATGTAAGATTTGTTTATCAATTCATATCCACTTATATCTAACCTTTGAAGTGCCAGTAAAACTTTATACTTTAGGGCACAAGCCTCACATTGCTTTTATCGGGAAAAAACCCTGTGTCACTTTCCTACTGAGAGCTCTGTGAAAAACTGCAGCCTGGCCTTTCTTCTGACTATTGACCAACTCTGTGTTATTTTTAAAGGCAGCTGTGTAGACAAGCTACACTGTTCCTGAATTTCATCTCATATTCATATAGAACAGAAGCCAATGTTTTTGCATTTCATCTGATAGTTACACAAAGCTGGCATTCATATAGTAACTGTAGTGAAAATTTACTTTTTCCAACATACTTTTTTTTGTGTGTGTGATACTGGAGATTGAATCTAGGGGTGTCTTACCTCTGGGCTACACCCCTAGTCCTATTTAATTTTTTATTTTGAAACAAGCTCTCACTAAGTTGTTGAGAGCCTTGCTAAATTGCTGAGGCTGGCCTCAAACCTGTGATCCTCCTATCTCAGCCTCCCAAATACTGTGCTTTAGATTTTATACATGAAAGAAAAGTGTGGGTCCGCCTGGCTGCCAGCTGAGGACAGCACAGGTGCAGGTACATCAGAGCTGAAGCATGGAAGGGCCTCCCTTGTCTCTCCTCCCTTCCCTCTGCACCTGTACCTGCACCTTTCAACCTCCCTCCTATGGTAAAGACCTGAACGTTGCTGCTCCTGCCCAAGGTCCATGTCTCCAGAGGCCTGGTGTCGGCCAGTCTCCCCTCCCATGGAATTTACTCCTGACTGCACCTCCCTCTCCGGAATTATCACTGCTCCTTCATACTGGATCCTGTCGCTGACTCTCACACAGTCTGGAGCTTCTCAAGCTGTGGTTGAAAGAGTTTTGTTTTTGTTAAACATTCCAACCTGTCACTGATACCTTTAAAAAATGACAATGAAAATGAGTACTAGAAAAATGGTCCTCTGCTTAAAGGTCTCAGCAACACTAAGCTGCTACAAAGTCTCCATGTCCACACTCGGCACCTCCTGCGCTGCTCACAGCCTGCGGCTCTGGTCTCCCTCTTCAGAGGCTCCCTCCACCCGTGCCAGCAGCCCTGAAGCTGTAGCCACGTCTCAGAGTCACTTGCTAGCAATTCCTCGGGGGAAACAAGTCACCAGCTCCCACCTCCACATCCTTGCCCATCTCTGCCTCCCCTCCGCAACCTACTCCAGCTGGGCTTCCCCCCTCTCCCTCCACTGAACCTGTGCACACCAAGGTTCCCACCATCAATGTGGCTACGCCCAGAGATCAGCAGCAAGCATGCCTGTACCTGGTATTAAAATGGCGAAACACTTGCAGCCCCCTTCCCTTCTCTTTCTATTCTCTCTAGGTAATCCTATCTGTTACCCCCAAAGTCCTGATCTCACCCCTGAGCTTCAGAATAACATATCCAGTCTCCACTTGAGTTTAAACAGTAGATGCTCAAGAAATAAAAACAACAAATGGAGGATTGTGACAGTGAGCATGAACCCTGGGAGATATACACATGCACACTGCAGAAGTATAATTTTTAAGAAATAACTATTGGAAAAAATGCAGTTATTCTTTAACATTTTACTCTAACTAAATGGATGCTAACTAAATGCTACCATCTAAAACCACAGTAAACCAGGAAATTAAAAGTCAAACAAGAAGAAACCCCAAATGCAAGGCACTGCAGCATCCAGGCTCAAAGCCTGTGGCATTGAGAATCAGAAGGAAAGAGAGTGCTGGGTCCAGGCCGCGGCCCTAGCCAGGCCACGGTCAGCATGCGAGGGGACTCACTTCACTTGAGGGACCTGGGAAGGCATCCATTACGCCCTCTGATTCCTCCCACCAACTATTTCCTCCTTTATGTTTTACTTTCTTATCATTGTCCTCTTTCCTTCTTTCCTTTACCCCTATTCCAGAAAATAACTGTTAAGATTTTTAAAAATTTTTTATTATTTATGTATTTATTTATTTATTTATTTATTTATTTTTGCGGTACTGGGGATTGAACCCAGGGGCATTCTACCTCCGAGCTACACCCCCAGCCCAATTTTTTATTCTTTATTTTGAAACAGGGTCTCATTAAGTTGCAGAGGGCCTAAGTAGCTGAGGCTGGCCGCGAACCCAGATCCTCCTGTCTCAGCCTCCCAAGTACTGGGATTACAAGCGTGTGCCACCACGCCCGGCTTAAGATTTTGATTATATTAATTCAGACCTTCTCACCCTTAATCCTCTCCCTTAAATTCAGATCTAGTTGATTCCCCCGCTCCCTGCCCAGTGTTAATAGTCCTGAGTTCTGAGCCTACTCTCTGCTTTCTCTAGGGGACATGCAGCACAAGGTCCTTCTGGGGTTCACTCTGATATTCTGATTCTAAAGACTCAACCTACATATCATTTTAATGGGAATGGCTAATGTGAACAGCTCTCTACACCGAGGCCTGTATTTGAGAAGTGTGGGAGCTGCAGTGCTTTTTGCTCAGTGACTCTGTCAGCGGTAGACTTTAGACATAGAAACTTGTAAAAAGAAGGAAATAATGAAAACAAGCCCGTCTTCTCAGGGCTTTCTAAGAGTTGCTTAAAACGATCTGACAGTAATCCTCCAATATGTCCAGTTAGCCTATGAATGGAATCAGATTATTTTAGTAAAAATGACAAATGTGCTATGTTTTAAGAAATATATAAGCCGGGCATGGTAGCGCATGTTTGTAATCCCAGTACTTGGGAGGCTGAGACAGGAGGATCGCAGGTTTGAGACCAACTTCAGCTACTTAGTGAGACCCTCCGCAACTCAGTGAGACCCTGTTTCAAAATAAAGAATAAAAATAGGGCTGGGGGTGTAGCTCGGAGATAGAATGTCCCTGGGTTCCATCCCCAGTACCACAAACAAATATATATATATATATATATATATATATATAAATTTTTTATATATATATTTATATATAAATAATATATAAATTTTACCATGTTTTATTTAAAGAGGTTGAGCTGGTACTGTGTAGGGAACAAAGAACTCAGGAGACCTAAATCTTCTGTCACTAATGCCTTCTCTGACCTCAGGTTTTTTTTTTAAGAATTTTATTGGTGCAATGTGATTATATATCATAGTGAGATTCAAAGTGATACATTCATATAGGCACACAACATCTCTTGGTGTGGTTTCCTCCTAGCCTCATCCCACTACCCTAGTTTGAGTTACTTTTTGTTTCAAAGACCCAGATTTCTCAGCTATGAAATTAAGAGGGTAGTATAAATTGGGATTTCTCAGAGCATGGTCTGTGAACCTGAGGGTCCCTGAGGACCTGTCAAGGGATCCAGGTCCATAAAGCCAAAATAGCTTCTAGAACAATACAGAGATGCCACTGCCTCACCACCAAGCTGGTCTCTGCAGGGAGGGCGCTCAAGCGATGGGGGCTGACACTGCTGGCGCTCTGGCACAAATCAAGGCAGGGCACCCAAACACACCAAAGTCACCGTATTCTTCATTGCCATGCACCTGCAGTTAAAAAACTATTAATTTTATAAAATCTTGAGTCTTTTAATACTCTGTGTGATGAAATAAAGCACTTAAGAGTTAATAACAGGAAACTGAAAAAAATCCAACTAAATCTTCAATTCATTTTGCAGAGATGAGAAGGAAGTGGATGATGTGAGTAGAATGTGACTGTGCGACAGTGAAGGAACGCACTATGTCACAACATGCCACTAAAGAATACTACAGCAAGTTTTGAAAAATTGTTAAGTGACAGGATTATCCTTAAAAGAACTCAACATTTCGTGCGTCAGTAGTACCTGGCTTACCTATTACATGCACCACCATGGTAAGTTGTTGATTTTAGTGGTGAAAAATCTATCAGTGACAACTGGAAAAATTCTTGATTAATTTTTTATTAAGAATCTTCCCTGTCTCTATGAAAATTTTATAAATCTTTCCCACTATAAATAGTAAAAAAATCATATAGATTCAAAATGCATAATTTTGGTAAGTATTAAAAAAGAAATCATTATAAAGTTCCGTACTAGGGAAGTATATGCATATACCTACTTAGGAAGAAGTTTCTTTGGTAGGATGAGAAGAAAGAACATTTAGGAGGTTATACAATAGAACAGCATGGAGAGTAAAACCTCTGTTAATATTTCTCCCAAATAAGATAAACCTTACTTTTGAACCCAAATTGGCACTTAAAATACTACATTTATATTTATGACCATGTCTTTCTGTCTTTTGTGTCTCTAAGACTGTTTATTTTAAAATAACTAACACATTCGCTTGGTTCCAAAATAAAAACATATGAATTATCTCCCTATACATCACCTGCCCAGTTCCTCCCTCCACAAAGGTAACTGCTCTATGAATGTCTTATTTATCTTTTTGGAGATTTTTAGTTCACACAAGCATTATTTAAATGATTTAGCAATACTAATTTAACAATTAATATAATATTTAATATTAATTTAATATTTATCACTGTTGCCTATGTTTAACACCATTAATTATTTAATTTATTAATATTTAACATTGGATAATCTTAACTGAATCTAGTATCTTAGGACTCAATATATTTAAAATATTAATATTTAACCCATTTATGTTTGGAATTCTTTCTAGGTCTGTATATATAGTTTTCTTCTTGTTCCATTCCACAGCCTTGCAGGACTCCACTGTATTTAATGAACTGGTCTCCTAGTGAAGAACTTTTATTAGGTTTCAAACCCTTTGCTATTAAAGCAATGCTTTGAGGAAGAACTTTGTACAAATTTTACTTTGCATATATGTAAGGATAACTCTTGGATAAATCTCTTTCTAGAAAGAGTAGAGCTTGTATGTGTGTGTCAACGTGCGTAAGCATTTCATATTTTTCATAGTCATTTCCAAATCACTACTCCACAGAGATTATATCAATTCGTCGCATGGAGGAGAGTGTCTATTTCCCCTATACTTGTAAACAAAAAACCTTTTGGATTTTTTCCAATCTGATGAGTAAAAAGTACTATCTTTGTGTGATTTTAATTCATATTTCTCTTTTCATGAGTGAGGTTGACCATATATTCTTATTTGTAAGACCTATTTCCCTCTGTCAAATCCTTTGCTGATTTGTCTATTCAGTTGTAGGTTTTTCTTAGTGATTTCTAGGAGTATCTTACATATTTGAGACTGTTAATCCTTTGCAATATGAATTGTAAATATTTTCCCCATTTGTCACTTGTCTTTTGTTTTTATTTTATTCTATTTTGCCACACAGAAATTCAACTATCTAAAAAAACATTTACCAAACATATCTTTTACGGTTTGTGGGTTTTATTTCAGAATTCGAAAGTTCTTCTTAACTTGAAGCTATACAATAATTCACCATGTTTCTTTCTAAAACTTTCACTTAATTTTTTAGAAGAAAATCTTTGAGTCTTCAGTCTATTTGAAATTTTATAGTGTAAGGTACTGAAACATTTTTTTCCCAGGTGACTTATTTGTAGCATTTTTACCATTAATTTTTAATTTGACAGACATAAGGAAAAGTATCCCAAATTTTGAGAGAAAGTTTAGAGGGAGAAGATAATTTTACATCAGGTTGGTTATTCTTATCAGTCTGAGGTGTTGAAGTACATGACCACTATGAACACTTTTTAAAATGATATGTATTTTTATTTCTTTTTTGATCAAAAGAACTGATGTTAAATGGTCCTGGTTAAGAATGTCTCCATGATGTTACAGAAAATAGGTAAAAGAGCTGGGGCATTTCTTCCCAGTCCATTTCTTTTTCATATACATATGCATGTGTGTATATGTGCATGAATCTAAAAAATAAACTATGGATTGGGCATATGCCTTTTTTCTTGGTTTTTATTGTATTTGCCATTTAACAATCATGTGATGGCCACATATTTTTTTTTCCTGGTACTGGGGATTGAACCCAGGGGCATTCTACCTCTGACACCCCCAGCCCTATTTTTTTTATTCTTTTTATTTTTGAAATAGGGTCTCACTAAGTTGCGGAGGGCCTCACTGAGTAGCTAAGGCTGGAGGTGAACCCAGATCCTCTGGTCTCAGCCTCCCAAGCACTGGGATTCCAAGCATGGGCCACCATGCCAGGGCAGCCACATAATATTTTGTATTTAAATGTAACCATTCTTGTTTACTGCTGGAAGTGTAGATTTGTTGCCAGTTGTTAATTAGTATATGCAAAGCTGTAATGAGCATCTCTATGGTTAAATCTTTGTTCCTATTCCTTAGTTATGTATAAAAATTGCTAATGATAGAATTGCTGGGCCAGTGGGTCAGATGGTTTAAGTTACTGCTAACACTGCCATGTTGCCTGTAGACACACTGTACCAGTTCACAGTGCATTTGGAGTACCATTCCATACAAGGCTTTATGATGTTATACTATTTAATATTTTCTGAGTAATAAGTAATAGAAAATCCAGGTGTGGTGGTGTATACCTGTAATCCCAGTACTTGGGAGGCTGAGACAGGAGGATCGCAGTTTTGAGGCCAGCCTCAGCAATTTAGCAAAACCCTTAGCAGCTTAAGTGAGACTCTGTTTCCAAGTAAAAAACAAAACAGGGCAGGGGGTATAGCCTCCGAGGTAGAATACTCCTGGGTTCAATCCCCAGCACTACAAAAACAAAACAAAACAGTAATAAAGAGTATTTTATTATTAATTAGGTATTTAAAAATTTTAAATATATTTACTGGCTATTTATATTTCTTTTTTTGTGAACTGCATGTTTTGTTCTTTGTCCATTTTTTAAAGTTTGGGAATAGTGATTAATATATTATAGGTATCAATCCTTTGTCTACTTGATTTGTTTTCTAAATTGTCCCTAGTTTGTTTGCTTTTCAATTTTTTTTTGGAAATAGAAAAGGTATTTTACTATAGTTTAAAAAAATTCCATTATGAACTCATAACATTCTCCAAAACACAATAGCATACATAATACACATGTACAAATATACAAACTACATGGAATTTGTCATGAATTTAAATAGCAATGAGAGGGATGTACTACAAACTTTGAATTAGACTTAAAACTGAAAGACTTAAAGAAAATAATTCAGTCCCAGGTCAAAACCATGCTCACATTAAAAAAAAAAATAAATGCCTTTCAATTTTTTTGACATTTGGCAAGAAGAGAAGTTGGGTAAAGCAAGATCTATTTCTTCATTTGTTATTAATTCTTCCTCATTTTAAGAATTATGAATTCACCTAAACTTTGCTCCAGGATTTTTGTTCCTTTAGTTTTACATTTAAGCACTTGCTCTCACTAGAATTTACTTTGGCTTGGAGCATGAGTCAGTAGCTATCAAACTTTTTTGGCCTTTGTTTCAATATTATTTAGCAACTTAACTCTAAACAGAATGCAGAGCCTTGCTCTTCCCAACTCATGTTTGCTTTTCTTTACTAGACTAAATTTTAATTTTCTGTTGTTTTAAAGTAATAAATTTTAGATGCATCTATTGTTTTTTTATTTTAAGATTCATTAATTGATAACTTTTTTTCTTTCTTCCCTTCTGCTTTCTTCTGGTGTATTTCTGAGTTTGTAATTACATGCCACCTAAAGCTATTCCTGAGCCCATCCCATACTTTAATTATTGTCATTTCATAAAAAAGAACTTTTTTTTGGTGGTGGTACTGGGGATTGAACAGAGGCATTCTACCTCTGAGCTATACTCCTAAGCCCTATTTTAGTTTTTTTTCTTTTTTTGATACAGGGTCTGACTAGTTGCTGAGGCTGGCCATGAACCTGCAATCCTCCTGTCTCAACCTCCCAAGCATTGGGATTACAAGCGTGCACCACCACACCCGGCTAAAAAATAACTTTTTATGATAAATGTTTGGTAAGTCGATTATCATTCTTTCTTTCTCTTCTTAAATTTTTAATAATAAAAGCACATCCCTATTTTATTTTTTTATTTTGAAATAGGGTCTCACTAAGTTGCTGAGGCTTGCTGCGAACCTGCACTCCTCCTGTCTCAGTCTCCCAAGTACTGGGATTACAGGGGTGTGCCACCATACCCGGCTAGAAAGTATTTTGAATATATTCATGTTAGCATTAAAAGGTGGTCGGTTTAAAATTTTTTTATTCTTGTTACTAATGCCTATTTTTATAATTTTTTTTACATCTTTAGAATAAAGTTTTTTTCCTCACTTCTTTCCCCCGGACACCACCAAACACTACTGCTCTGGCTACATATAAAAATATTGAAATAAAAGCAAAATGTGACAAAATTTCCATTAGAAAAGAATGATGTTACCTGAAACATATCCGTATCTTTATCATGTGTGTACTCCACCACCACAGTCTGATTCCTTGACAAGGTGTAGGATATACTGTGTTGACCTTTGCAGCTGATAGCCTAGTCATGAAACAAACAAAATTAAAAACACTTATTAAAATTTCCTTTTAACAACTTATCCCCATTCTCTTTGTAGTTGAGAGTCATCACTCTATCAGGGGACCTGGCGGGACCAGCATTTTCTTCACAGTCAGAGCCTGTCCCTGTGCTCTGTCCCCAGATCACAGAGGAGACAACAGTCACAAGTCTGGTTTCATTAGATATTATATCCTGATGTGAAAAGTATTTTATTCAAAATCAAATTAAAGCTACTTTATGAGCTTGCATGACTTGATTTAATCATATAGCCAGAGAAACATATACTTTCTCCATTTACCTAAACTTACAGATAGAATTTTCGGACTAATTATAGTGATTTATTTAAAATTTTACAATTTATTTTCATACAGCAGGTAAGTCAATAACATTCTATTATATTATTTTCCTAGGTAACAGAGATTATAAGCATAGTAAGAGTCACTAAACAAAACTTTCCATGTTCTATACTGATTTTAATATAATGATATACTGCGTTATCCAATGATAGCCATAACTGTACTTTGTTCTAAATCTCATTTACATCTTGTACAAGCAGTTGCTGAGACCAGATATTTAATGAGTTAATAAATAAGGTAAGCTAACTCACTTTCTCTTTTTAGACTAGAAAAAACTAATATCCAAATAACCAGGAACCATGAAGAGAAGATATTGCTCTTATTTTCTCCATGATATATTTGAACACATCTTAAGTTGTGGTCACATACTTTTAGTATTTCTAAATTAACAAAGAAATTGATTTAAATTGCACTCCAAATTATTTCAATTATAATTATACTTTTCTTCATCATTTTAACTTAATTTATCTTCATTTTTACTCTTTCATGTTAAGTATACTAAATAAAACTTTAATAAGCCTTTCTATTAAACATTTATTGAATGATGACACTGTGTGAAGACTGAGAAAGCACTTAGAAGTAGCTGGACACACATGGCATGTTAATGAAAATGTGCTCTTGAACATTTATATTTGACTACTGTAATTACTTAGAGCAAGAAACAGTACAACATTCCAAGTCATCTTTGAAGTGAGCCTAGTTAATCTCATGGTTATTTAATCATTTGCCCTGAGGAACTTTGTGATCGAATCCATGTTTTATTTTACATGCTTTATTAAGATAACACAAGTATTAAAGATAATATAGATCTTTAATATGTTCAGGAATCTGAAAAATAGTTCTTTAACTACTGAACTCCACTAACAAACATAATCTTCCAAATTTTCACTGATCTGAGTCAGATAAATTCAATGGTATTGGTGTAACATTGTTTGAAAGCCAAATTTATAAAGAGCTATTTTCATAGAAGGGAAACCAGCAGAGGAGAGGAAGGAGACAGGGGAGGAAGGAAGGAGGAAAAGGGTAGATACAGGGAATGAAATTGACCAAATTATGTTACGTGCATGTATGAATATGTAGTGACGAATTCCACTATTATGTATGATTAGAATGGACCAATAAAAAGTGCTAGAAACAAAAGAATCCCGGGGGGAAAAGTACAGCTTCTCAAACTTAAAAAGAACTATTTACAGTTTATCATAGGCATGTGTCATGAGCATGTTAACTAACTTGACTGTCAATCATTTCACAATG
Source organism: Glis glis (assembly GCA_004027185.1). Classification (NCBI taxonomy): domain Eukaryota; kingdom Metazoa; phylum Chordata; class Mammalia; order Rodentia; family Gliridae; genus Glis; species Glis glis. The sequence continues at coordinate 23,917 of PVJS01003053.1, forward strand.
TGCACAAATCATCATGTTGTATACTTTGCAAATATACAAGTTTTACTATCAGTTATACCTCAATTAAGCTGGGGGAAGACTAAATCATAAAACAATAAGTGGGTCTTGAATCGGGGAAGATGGGAAGGTGGGAAGGAGATTCCACAGGGAGATACATGTCCCCACACAGCGGGTGACACCAGCCTTGTATGTAGTGGGGGTGGCTGAGGCCCCTTGGAGCCAGTGTGGCATCCACCGGGAAGCCACTGCCAGTTATGGCTAGCATTTTTCTCTGCTAATACTAATCCTGGCCATTCAAAAGCCCAGGTGCTGTGCCTTGTAGGCCACATAGGCTGTGCCTCAGAGTGCAGAGCACGGTGATAAACTGGCCAGAGAAGACTGACTTCATCTGCCACTGGGATTTGGGGCAAAAGATGACCGTCAAAACCAGGGCACCTACGGCCACCACTGAGCTCCTCTCAAACAGATGGACAGGTGCAGATTTCCCTGATTGCACATGATCTTGTTTGCATATATTAAAGTCTAGGGTGGGGTCGGATTTAACTGGTTGAGGAAGTTAACAGTTTAAGTCGGAGATCAATTTTCATTTTCTTTCTTGGGTCATGTCTTACAGAGAAGTCTACAAGTACATAAGGCATTATGCTGTCTTTTTGTTTTTACTAGAAGTATCAATTTTTTTTACCATACTCTTTAACATTTAAAATATGACTTTCAGAAATTCAACTTGTAATAAATCAGATTTCACTGACTTTTTATGGTACTGGGGATTGAACCCAGGGGAATTCTACGTTCAGGCTGCACCCCCCAGCCCTATTTTTTATTCTTTATTTTGAAACAGGGTCTAAGTTGCGGAGGGCCTCACTAAGGAGCTGACGCTGGCCACGAACCTGCAACCCTCCTGTCTCAGCCTTCCAAGTACTGGGATCACAAGCGTGCACCACCACGCTTGGCTTGATTTCACTGACTTAAGTCAATCATTTCAGGTATTTTGGAAATAAAAATTTCCCCAAAGCACTTGCTTTGAAATCTATTTCTGAAATATCAGAAAGGAGAGGGTAGGTAGGCCTTCTCTTGGCATTCACTATAATTTAATTCAAACACAATTGCTATAGTAGAATACTGTGGTTTTACTACACTAACTTAATTTGGGAACTAAGTCCTTTAACACTGTAAAGAAAACCAGCTCAAGCAGCCTGTTGGGTAGACACCATAACTTCCCACGTTGACGTTTTTACCGTGCAGCTCTGTGGAGAAAGGAGGCCACTGACTGCTCTCAGAGCACTGGGAGGGTCTCCATGGCAGGCCTGGTCCTACCTATTCTTCCATCCCCAGGGCCAAGGGCATGGCGGGCATTCGATGAATAATACACAAATGAATGAACGAACGAATGAGGAGTGAGTGAATGAACTGCTATAGACACCAGATGACATTTACAGCGTTTCTTGGGTCTCCTCCATCCCCTCCTCATTAGAAAGAGACCAACACTCACACTCTCAGATCAGTTGCTTTGAGTCTATAAAGGCCACTTTATTATAGGTGGTAATTTTAGTGCGTTACGAATATACAAGTAGGCAATTATGGAAGCACTGGATAAAGAAGTCCAACCTTAGCCAGCTTAAGATATGAAGCATCGCTTTGCAAACCCTCATGGCCACACCAGGCCTTTTTTGAGCCACAGCATCTCCTTAGCTGAGGATCTGTATATTCTTAGCTCTGTGCTGCTCGTGTCACAGACTCAGCTTAGCTTGGCTGGACTTTGCCGTTCAGGGGTGAGAACAGCTAGGATTGGTGTCCTAGTCCAGCTTACAACTAAAATCTAAATGTCAGGGAGTTCTCTGAGTCTTTGGACTCTAACGGCAACACAGTTCCTGTCTACAGACTTCTCTTATAAACTGACATGAACATACACAAGGGCACTTTGGAGGGATGTGTGACATGCAGGAAGCTAATCTCTCAAGATGCACAACAGGGCTGTCTTCACGGCAGCCAAAGAATTTTCATTCAAATTTTAAAGTATAAGGAAAATAATTAAATCTTTTATGTGTGAAGAAGTAATGGGGGTAGTTCTCGATCACAAAGTAAAAGGGATAAAGCTACAGAAAAACTGACTGGCTTCTAGAAAATACTAATTTATTATAGTTATGATTTTGCCCATTTAATGCAAGCTCTGTAGGGTGCCAAGTGAACCTTTTATCAATTGTGTGAGGAAAGAAAAGGGCATTTAATTCATCTTCCCCTGAATCAGGGGTGGGTGGTTTAGTACCTTGCCTGACCCACACACGACCGTGGAAGTGATGTACAGGACCTCCGTGCACCACGTCCATGGAGGTCAGGAGAAGCCTCCAGTTCCCACATGATGCTCCTGGAGTTCCAGCAGCAGTTAGGAAGCCTGATTCCTCAGACAGATGAGCTTGAAGAGCCCACGCCACAGGAGGGGCCCGGGAGAATAAGCTGCCCTGTGGGGAGAGGGAGGCCCAAGAGCACCAGGACACAGACATGTGAGTGAGAAGTGGCCAGGGAGGGAGCGGATGCTCCAGTTCCAGCTGTGCTGCGCATGGCACGTGGATCCGAGGCAGACTGCCCAGTGGCGTCTTTCCCACATTCCTGATTCACAAGATGATGAACAAAATACAATAGCTTTTGCTAAGTCACCAAGTTTGGGGGTAATTTGCTACACAAGAGACAACTGGAACAATCAGTTTCCAAGGCGTCTTGGTGCCAGACTGTGTTTTCTGTCTATGTGACTCATCACAAAAGACATGATGGCTATTTTTGTGTGGCCTTACCTACGTACACACAGGGGTGTGGGCGGGGGTGTCTACTGGGGCAGGCGGGGCTGTGCTGAGCAGTTTCATGCCTCCGGAATGACTGACGAGAGGCTGTCGGTGGTTAGAACAAATAGACATTGTACTGTAGTAATCTCCGGTTGTTAGCAGACGGAGAAGTTAAGAAAAGTTTGTATTAGTATTTAAGCTTAGTATTTATAGATGAGTATGTATAAAAGGAATCTGTAAAGCACTCATTCAAAGCACTGTCAGAGGAGGCAAAGCCACCAACCATGTCACATGGAAATTTTTTAGTCCTTACACACTTGGAGCAGGAATAGAGGGTACACTAGGAAGGCAGGAGGAGAAAATAACCGTTCATGTTAGAAATGGTCAAGGAAAACTTTGGCAAGCTCCATGTGCTATGTATACCAAAGGGGTACGTGTTCTGAACCAGAGTCTACTCATTGAAGGAAATGCAGCGTGTGTGTGTGTGTGTGTGTGTGTGTGTGTGTGTGTCTGAGTTTCAAGTGAAAGGAAACAAAATTCCTTTTCTTCAAAACTACACCAAATTTGTCTATTACTATGTCTTTCTTTGAACCGAATGACTCAAGGGTTTAACAATGCCTCTTGTCTAGACATCCTGGATGCCGACTCACAGAATCCCAGGGCCACACAGCAATGTGACTAACTCAGACCACTGTTTCTGGAAGAGCTCATCTTGCACAGTCCTCACTGTGTGTAGACACAATTGGTGTTGTCTCTGCCTCTCAGAGGGGAGGCCAGGGGTCCATGTGGCTGTGCGCTGAAGGAACCTTCCCTGGCCAGGCCTCGTGTGTTCACAGTACTGCCTAAAAGCTCCAACTCAGGTGTCCCGGTGTGGTGGCACCCACTGCACTGTGCCTTAGGGCCCAAGGAGGACCTGGGAAGAAGGAGCTCATGGGCTGGATGAGCTGGGGCCCGCCCACCACACTGCACTCTGCCACTGCCCATACCATATCTGCTCTTTGGAGAGAGGTTTGAGGCGCACCCACAGCCCACCTTGTCTTTGTTTGGCCACCAAGGAACCCAATCTGAGCTTATATTCTCTCAACAGCCTTCTAGATGACGGGCACCCCTGGGCCCTCTGTCACAGGATCTCGTAGACTAGGCAGAAGCCCCTGCAGAGGAGTCTGCGTGCTTCAGCCAACTTTATTTTCAGCCACTTTCATTGTTAAGTCTAGTTTGTAATTTAGTATTTCAGTCCATTATACAATTTAAATAAATAGCTATACAAAACTATTGCTGTGGAAAGGATCTGAATAGAATCTGAAAAATAAGTATCCTGACCTCTCCCAGAGGTTTTGCTTATTAAACATGACCATTCTATGACAGGGAGTGTTGCTGTTAGAAGCACTTTAATTACTGTGAGAAACACAATAATGAAACTGTTTGGGGGGAGGTGTGAATGGGGCCAATGAATCCTATCTTTTTTTGTTCAAAACCAAGTTTTGGTGTGTATGTTTGTGGTAGCAATGTACACATTTTTTTTTTTTTTTGCGGTACCGGGGATTGAACGCAGGGGCGTTCTCCCTCCGCGCCACACCCTGGCCCTATTTTTTTATGCTTTATTTTTGAAACCGGGTCTCACGAAGTTGCGGAGGGCCTCACTAGGTAGAGAGAGAGAGAGAGAGAGAGAGAGAGAGAGAGAGAGAGGGAGGGAGAGAGAGAGATAGATCAATCGATTGTGCGCGCATGCGCGCTGAGGTTGGCCGCGAACCCGGATCCTCCGGTCTCTGCCTCCCAAAGTACTGGGATTACAAGTGTGCGCCACCACGCCCGGCAACGTACACATTTATGAACAGTTATTAAGTCTGCTGTGGCTGCATGGTGCCTGGGGTAAGTACAGCATGAATTTCCCGCCCTAGCACTGGATGCAGTGGTGCTGGGCAGTGGCACGGGTGCTAGAGGGTAGCAAGCACACGTGGACAGAACAGTAGCCCATGATATGACTAGCACTGAGTGTGACACTGCACCGTTACCTCACTGTGACACCCACTGATATTCCAGCACATGCCTGAACATCAGGCTGGAGAAAGCATTCATGCCAGCGTGGCTCTCTTGATATGACTACCTGGTTTGTTCTGCTGAGCTCCAACTTTACCTGTACTTTGGGAAAGGAGAATAGGGTACATGTGGGCACTGCAGAGATGAACCTGGCTATTGGATTTTGATGCTGAGGAAGCAACATACTGGATCAGGTTTGAATCCTAGTTCAGGTTCTTACCAACTATAACCAAATTATATAACCTCTCTGATTCCTCAGTTACTACCTTATAATTCATCAACAGAGGGAGAAACGCCAGCGGCTCTGACTTCACTGAACCCAATGCAGAGGGCACGCTACATAACGTGGCCCTTTCTTTCCTCAAGTGCAAACCTGTACCTAGGGGGCTGCTTCACCACCCAGGAGTGTCTGCCATCCGTTCCTTGTGGTCTCCAGCGTATTCCTTGGAGATTACTATTCTCTTGCTTTGAATATACATTAGCTATTGACTGTATTAATTAGAGATAATCCTGGCATGACAAACATGTTTTTCCAGAACTAATGACTTTTATGTCAGGATGACAAGTATAATTAGGCAATAAATCCTCAATCAGTCTGGTTCAAATTGCCACAGGGAAGATGAGGTCTCTGCCATCCTTGTCAATTTATGTATAAAATATGTATGAGTACTATTTCTAAAGAGAGGAGATGGCTAAAGGAATTCACAATTTATGTTGCATGCATATCTCTTTAAAATATTCAATCTTTTCAAGGAACCATATTTCAAACGAGTGCCTGAACCATGGCTATGATAAGAAAGTCACAGAGTGTTAACTTGGATTTCATCAAAATCAACAGTATTTTCTACTAAATCAAAGTGATAAGCCTATTTGTTAGAGGCACTGGCTTTGGATGTGGCAATGGGCCCTTCTCCAGTGCCCATCCTGGATCAGCTTATTGAGCTATTCAGTAAACCCTGCAGAGAACCTACTGTATGCTCAGTGGTGGACAAGGGCCAGGCAGACGGGGACAGTCTTTCAGCAAACACAGATGCCAGAGGGTAAGGATCCTCGCGGAGAACCCGTTTCTAATTTTGAGTCACTTCTAATTACAATGAGGCTGGATATGGTTGATGGTACCCATCACAAAAGATGACCTGACTCAGATACAGCTTGGAAGATACAAACTCCAAGGGCTGCAGCTGGAGAGGTGGGCAAGATCAAGTTCATGTGCCTTGTGATTATCTGTTCCCAGGAATACCACCACTTCCAGCCTGATGAAAGGCTCCTGGAGAGCAAGAACTCCTGTCTTTTAAAAATCAGCCTTCATTTTCAACAATATATCGGGTACCTCATAGTTCAGATTGGACTGCATTCCTGCTCTACCATCAGCTGGCTGTGAGACTCTGGGTGAGTTACTGAAATGCTCTGTGCCTCAGTTTTGTCATCTGTGCCAGTGCTGGTCTTGTGTCCCCAGGAAGACCATTGCTGTTTAAAAGCAGAGCTATTGTAGCTACTGCTGTATCTACCTCATTTATCACAAAATACTGAAAGTGAATGTTCATATTCAAGATTGTATGGATCATTTCACTGTGTTTCAGAACTGATTAAATCAATCTAAGGTGGAACCTGCTCTTTTATTTTGCTTCATCTCTTTTGGAAAACTGGGTGAAGTGTACTTTTCCCACACAGGAATGCTGTGACTTAGACACATACCTATACACACAAACATGTTCGCATTACCAAGCACCCACTGTGCACTAGCTACCACAAATGACAGCCTATTTCAAATCATGACTTTAAAGTCCTACTGCTGTTTGGAGACATCTCCCCACACTGTTCGGCAGCTCCTGGCAGAGCAGGAGGGGGTGGGGAAGGATGAGGTCATGAGAGTGTCCATCCTCTATACAAGGCAGTGCTCTGGATCCCAGGCATTAGGGTTTGGTCCTGGGACAAAGACGGCCACCCTCACCTGGTAAGAGGCAGAGAGTGACACCAGTAGACTACTTCAAAATGGCACTGCATTTGCTTTGAACATTTTATGGTTAGAGCAAGGAGGAGCATGGGAAGAGAACAAGAACATGCAACATTCTCATGAAATAAATATCAAGTGCTTCAGTAAAAATCAAAACAACACTTTCTCATTATATACCTTAAGATACATAGATAGAAAAAAGAAAGAATTGTAGTCTCATATAAGAACAGGAGTTGTTACACTTTACAGGGGATATTTAATTAGTCCACGGTGCTTTAAAGGATGTATGTGAACCTGTCTGCTATGATCACTTATATTTACTTCTCTGAATATTTACTTAAAGGCAGATATATCCTATAGAAATGATCCCTGAAAGTATAGTCTTAATGGCAGATATATGAGTTACTCACCCCAGGGAGCAAAACTCGTTGAAAGAGTGAACTATAATAAATATGAATCATAAATAAAAACAAAGCATGTTGCAAATGACTACATTGAAAAAGCGAAACTCATTGTTCAATAATTCCATTTACCTACTGCTCTTTTAATAATGCATTTACTAGGTAAAACAAGGCATACCTTGTTTCCAAAGAGCACTGGAAAAAAAAAAAGTACACAGGCATCCACTATGTGTTACAGTGAGTCAGTGGTAAACGCAAGCCCTAATTTGTTGGCCTGAGCAGGCAAATTTCCAGATGCTATAAATTGGATCTGACATAAATTGATTTTATACTAAAATACCCAAAGACCTGATATATAATTATTTTAATATGTAGGCTAGTTTATCACCTGTCCAAACAATACCATGAGTATCGAGAAATAAAAAGACTGAAATTTACTTTTGTTGTAAATAAAACAAAATACAAAGCCCTATTGATTATTTATAGTGAAAGAAGCAAAAGTTCTCATTTCAAAGACATAAAGAAGAGGGGAAGGATTCAATTTTTTCCCTCATTTAACTTCGACTTTTTTCTTTTAAAGATTTGGCCTACATTTAAAATTTGTCCATCTGCTAAGGAATCTCATTTTCTTTATGGAATCATCCTACTTAAGTCCACAATCCTACTTATATAGAACTATGAAAATATTTGTTTTCAAAAGAAAACATGTATCTTGGCAGTTGGTATTTTCAAGATGTTGAGCCTGTAATCTCATGCAAATTATAATCCTAATATATAGATCTTTGAGTAAGACAATGGCTATCTTTCCTTGGAAGTACCTGCCACCGCACAAAACTATTTGCAATTGTTTTTGGTAGAAGCTTGGGTATGTTGGGTATTACTCCTCAAGCCTCATTAAACTGACATTCTTATAAGGTTCTGTATTACCTGTCCACGGGACATAGTCTGAATCTATTTCCTAGCCTGTGAAGTACTATTACCTTGAAGAGCTGCTAGGAAAGCTCAGATGATGTTGGTAAAGTACCCAGAGTACAATACCCAATTCATAACTACTCTTATAGTCAATTATTCTGATTACTATAACATTCATAATCTCTATCAGATAATTTAATACTTAATTTTTATGGAGTCTTCCAGATTCTTGATTGCATTTAAAAGGCAAAAAGTATTTTTAATAAGGTAAAATGTGCACAAAGTACAAAATGTGAGCAGTAAACAGTATACTCCTTCCAATTCGACTCTATCAGAGAGAAAGAGAGTCATTATCACTAGATTCTTGTGTATCCTTCCAGAGAAAATCCAATGTCTATACTAGCTCAGCATTTATGTGAGAAATTATAGCATACTGTACAGTGTTCCATTCCTCCTTCTTTTCTTTAACACAACAACTTGTCGAATGGCCTATCATGTAGCTTTAGTGCTGTCTGTTGTTTATTTTTGATATATAGATGTAGTCTGATTTATTTAGTACATCTCTTTTTGGTGGGTGTTAAAATAAAAAGATTTATAAGCAATACTGCAAAAATCATTCAGGTATTCTTTTTGCATACAAGGGAATATACAGGATAAAGCCTAGAAATAAAATTGCTGTATCAAATGGTATATGGTATGTGCACTTTTAATATTAAAGTTATCAAACTACTTTTCATAGAAGTTATATCAATTTACATTCTCACTAGAAGTATATGAGAGTACGTTTCCTCCATACTTAACAAATAGGGAATTGTTATAATCTTTACCTTCTGATATGCAAACATGATCTCAATGTGCTTTTACTTAGCATTTCTACTATTATAAGGCTGAACATGCTTTTCACAACATTTAAGAGTTGCTTCTTTTTCTTTACTATGAACTATTTATATTCTTTGCCCCATTACTCTTGGGTTGTTGGTATTAAAGTGGTTACTCATGTTTTCTGTGATATGAGACACTACTCCTTCCACTCACTGTGTTTTGACTTTAAGGTACTATTTTTTTGCCATGCAGATATTTTAGAATTCTACAGTCAAGCGTTATCCATATTTTTTTGATTTCTGAGCTTTCCTTCATAACTAGAAATGTTTTTCTCCTAGATTAAGCAAAGAATTCTCCATCTTGATAGGTCAGGTCCTCTTGCCTTCCCCTCCCCTCGCAGTCCCCAGCAGCTGGGACAGGAAACCCTGGAGCCCGGGAAGCCAGAAGTGGAGATGTGGCAGATTCCAGATCTCGCAAGAGAAATCAGCATTCTCCTGCCTTATCTCGCGAGGGGACTGACATCCTCCCGCTTACTAGCCCCAGCCCCCAGACCCTGCTATAAAATGCTCTCACTTCCTCCCCCGGCGCAACTCTGCTGACCGACAGGCCTTTCTGTTAACAGACCTCGCCCCGGAGCGCAATAAAGTGCCTTTTGCACTCTGCTTGCTAAGCCTTGATTTCTTGTGCAACCCCCGACTCAATTTCCCCGTTACATTTGGTACGTTGGCTGGGAAGCGAGTGTGGAGGTTTTTCCCTTGGTCCAGGACCCCTCCCGTGGCCCTGGGCCTCGGCCCTCCTCTCAGCTCCCCGGACCTGGACTCTCCGACCTCCGATTGGACCAGCCACTCATAGACAGGGAGAGTTCCCCTCCCTTCCTCTGGTTTGCGGGTTTCCATCACCGGCTTCTCTGTTTCTCCAAACGCGTGGCAGCGTCAGAGTTGCCCCTGGACAACCAGGTTGTCCTCCTCCCGCCCTGACACATTCCCCACTCTCTTGGCCCCACTGCCAAACGTTGACCAGGCTAACAGGGACGCCTGTTTCCTGCTCTTAGTTTCCGTCTAACGTTGGCCAGGTCACAAGGACGCTTGTTTCCTGGAAAGCGTTCACCCTCTACACTCGCCTGGACCCTTCTACCGAGGTGGGATCTGTAGTGCTAGCAACCCATTTCATTGGGCAGTCAGCCCCTGATATTCGCAAAACTTAAAAAAGGCAGAGGACGGTCCTCAAACCCCTATCCGAGATCTGGTGAACATGGCCTTCAAAGTTTTTAACTCCCGAGAGGGACAGGCTAAGTAGAGCGTGCCACCCGGCTACCGCAAAAGGTAGATCTGCAAACCGGAGCTTTGATGGCAACCCTGCGGCTGGCAGCAGTGACTCAGCCCTCTGGACGGCGAGCGCCACCTAGGGGTAAAGGGCAGAAACGACAGGTGCCTCCAGGAGCCTGCTTCAAGTGCGCCAAGGAAGGACACTGGGCTAATCACTGCCCACAGCCACGACTGCCACCCAGACCATGCCCGGCGTGCGGCCAGGAGGGCCACTGGAAAAGTGACTGCCCTTGGAAAAGCGGTGAGCCCCAGCGCCTCAACGCGGGGGGACCACCCTCCCAGATCAGGCCCCGCCATTGGCCCAGCTCGGTCTGGCCAAAGACTGACAGCTCCCGGACTCGTCAACCCCATCACCCTTGCCGATCCCAGGGTAACTCTCAAGGTAGCAGGTAAGTCGATCTCCTTTCTGGTTGACACGGGCTACCTACTCGTCCTTCCATCCTTTTCGGGTCATAGTTTCTCTTCTCCAATCTCGGTTCAGGGAATTGACGGTAGGCCCTCCTGTCCTCGCACTACGGGCCCCCTTTTTTGCCACCTGAAAAATTTTATAGTTGCCCATCCATTCCTAATTATCCCCTCCTGCTCTACCCCCTTTTGGGAAGAGACTTTTTAACCAAAGTTGGAGCTGAACTTTCATTTCGCTCCCTCGCCGCTTCTCCCAATATGCTCCTAATGGCCGTTTTTACCGACAATGCCCAGGTTACTAAACCTCCCCTCCCTACAGATTTTGTGGACCCTATTGTTTAGGATACCACTACTCCGGTTGTAACAACCCACCATACCCCAGTTCAAGTTTTGCTTTGCGATCCCTCCATTTTTCCTGCTCGCTCCCAGTTTCCTATTTCTCTCCACCACAGGCGCGGACTTAAACATATTATTTCTCGCCTATTAGCCCAAGGCCTACTCATCCCCACTAACTCCCCTTACAACACACCCATTCTCCCACTAAAAAAACCTAATGGTGCTTATCGCTTAGTCCAAGACCTCTGCTTAATCAATGATGTGGTAGTCCCAATTCAGCCAGTGGTTCCCAATCCTTCTACCTTCCTATCCCTGATCCCTCCTACCACCACTCACTTTTCAGTTCTTAACCTCAAAGATGCTTTCTATACTATCCCTCTACACCCCAATTCCTACCCACTTTTTGCCTTTACATGGGAGGACCCTAATACCTAGCAACAACTCACCTGGACTGTCCTTCCCCAAGGTTTCTGGGATAATCCCCATCTTTATGGTCAGGCTAGAGCGCAATACCTCCTCCACTGCCCCCTAGCCCCAAGTTCCCTTCTACTATATGAGGCTACAAAAACAAAAAAAAAACCCAATTGGCCCCCTTACCTTACTCTTGTCTATCCGCCAAGCCTTCCTGGCCCTCCAGGAAGCCCTTCTAAAATCCCCTCTCTCTCGCCCCAATCCCACTAAGCCTTCCTGTTATACACCAATGAGAGGCAGGGAATAACCACAGGGGTGCTCACCCAACCTCTGGGGCCAACCCAAACACCAGTTGCCTGTTTGTCCAAACAGCTTGATCCCACTTCTCGTGGATGGCCACCTTGCCTCTGGGCTTTGGCGGCGGCTGCCACGCTTACCAAAAAAGCCCTCAAAATTTGTCTTCAGCAGCCCCTGCAGGTTTTCTCTCCACATAGGCTCCAGGATTTACTCTCTCCTCAAACACTTCCTCTCCTGTCCCCTTCCCGCATTCAGGAACTTTATCTGTTATTCATGGAAAACTCCGACATTAGACTGTCTCATTCTCCAGCCTTCAACCCGGCTACCCTTCTACCATTAGACAAAAACCCGGACCCCACTTCCCATTCCCCTGATTTTCATTCCAGCATAAATATGATTAAAGCCTTAGCCAAACCCCGAGCAGACCTCCAAAATACCCCTCTTTTAATCCAGATGTTACCTATTTTGTCGATGGCAGCTACATTCCTGATGCTGGAGGCAAGAGGAGAGCGGCTTATGTGGTGGTCACCTTAACTCAGGTCATTGAGGCCACCAGGCTACCGGATGCCATCACCTCCCAAAAGGCTGAGCTAATTGCCTTAATCCAAGCCCTGCACTTGGCCAAGGATAAGCGTGCAAACATATATACTGATTCCAAATATTCCTTTTTAATAACACATTGCCATGCTTTAATTTGGAGAGAACGGGGATTTCTCTCCACTAAAGGCTCCCCCATTGTCAACGCCTCCTTAATTAAGAAGCTCCTGAACTCTCTCTCCCATCTGAGTTAGCCATCATCTACTGCCAAAGCCATCAGGCAGACTCTTCCTTTGTGGCAAAAGGGAACAAGAAAGCTGATTACACAGCAAGGCAGTTGTCACAACAGCCACAACAAAATCCGCTGGCCCCTATTTTATTTCTGACTCTTCCCACAATAACGCCTAGCTATAGTCCAGATAAACAGAGACACCTGACCAAGCTCGGGGCATCTTACACAGAGGACGGATGGCTTATGCTGCAGGACAAGATTGCCTTACCCGAGGCTCAGGCAGAGGCAGTCATTACCCTTATACACAACTCCCTACACGTTGGGCCAACGGCACTTAAATTTATTCTCCTCACTTGCAGCAGCTAATTAGTAAGGCTAGCACCTCCTGTTCTACCTGCACTGCTGTTTCTCCTCAAGGAGGCCTGCACCCCTTTTCCTCTCCACCAAATGAGAAAACACCTGCCAGGACAGGACCTACAAATTGATTTCACCCACATGCCCTCCCACAAGAAGCTAAAATACCTTCTCACCATGGTTGATACCCTAACAGGTTGAGTGGAGGCCTTCCCTTCAAAGGACGAGACGGCCAGCACGGTGACCAATGTTCTATGCTCTAACATTATACCTCGGTTTGGACTCCTCAATTCGTTGCAATAATGCAACGATAATGGACCAGCCTTTATTTCTAAGGTCACTCAACAGATGGCACAGGCCCTTGACATCTCATGGAAGCTTCACATCCCATATCAACCACAGTCGTCAGGAAAAGTAAAAAAGATAAACGGTATTCTTAAAAATCACCTAACAAAACTTTCTCTAGAGCTGTGGGTATCAGGGCCTGAGCTTCTACCACTGGCCTTGGCCCACATATTGTATATCTCTCATACATATGTGCCAGCTAATACCCCAGTACAGGTCCACAATAACATCTTAGAGTCTAAACAACATCTACATGAACAACTCCCGCCCACATGAACCATTTCTGCCTGGGTTGATTTAATACAACTAACTGTTAACATTTTAAATGCCTCCCAGGTCCTGACAAACGTCACCCACTGTTTTCTTTGTGCCTCCCTACAAAGGCCTCTTCTAGCAGCGGTGCTGGCAGCCTGGTGACTTCTGTCGGCTCCCTGGGACTGGCAGGCGGGGCTCTGAGACACATTCTCATTTCCCCCCAGGATTTCCAGGATCGGCTCCAGCTGCTCTTGAATCCACTACCACCTCGCTGGCCTCTCTCCAGTGACAGATCACCTCTCTTGCTAGGGTGGCCCTTCAAAATAGACGGGCCCTAGACTTACTTACGGCTGAAAAAGGGGGCACTTGCCTTTTTCTCAAGGAAGAATGCTGTTACTATATTAATGAGTCTGGCCTGGTAGAGAAAAACATCCACAGGCTGACCAAAATACGTAAAGCTCTCAACGTGGTTCCAGCAGTCTACCTCATACCTAGGATGCTTCCAAGGACCACTGGCCACCTGGCTCACTCCTTTCTTGAGACCAGTTATAATTATTTGTCTTTTCTTTTTGCTAGCCCCTTGCTTGCTGAAGTTTATTCAGATGCGCATCACTAAATTGTCCAGAGTCACCTTCAATCAATCAACTCTTGCTGCAGCCATACACCCACCTGCCCAACTCTGACTGACCAGACCTCTCCTGGTCGAGGGGCTCCTATAACAACGCCCCCTTTGCCAGCCAGAAGTAGTTATTGATTCGGTGGTCGCCCATTATCACCAAAAGGCTGGGATGATAGGTCAGGTCCCCTCCCCTCCCCCTCCCCTCACAGTCCCCTGCAGCTGGGACAGGAAACCCCTGGAGCCGGGAAGCCAGAAGTGGAGATGTGGCAGATTACAGATTTTGCAAGAGAATCAGCATTCTCCTGCCTCATCTTGTGAGGGGACTGACATCCTCCTGCTTACTAGCCCCAGCCCCCAGACCCTGCTATAAAATGCTCTCACTTCCTCCCCCGGCGCAACTCTGCTGACCGACAGGCCTTTCGGTTAACAGACCTCCCCCGGGAGCGCAATAAAGTACCTTTTGCACTCTGCTTGCTAAGCCTTGAATTCTCGTGCGATCCCCGAGTCAATTTCCCCATTACATAATTTTTAATATATTTATGGCTTTACTTTTTGCATTTAAAAATATTACTTAGACATTCGTTTAATCATGGTGCTGATAAAGAAGGTACAGTTTCTGTTTTCAGCACATGTGTGTATCAATAGTTCATTACTTTCTATTGCTAACTAGTATTCCATTGGAAGGATATACCACCATTGTTCATTCATCTGTTGATGGATACCAAGTATCTAGTTTTTTACTATTGCAAATGAAGTTGCTATGAACATTTATGAACAAGTTTTTGTGTGGACATATGCTTCCATTTATTTTGGGTAAATATTTAGGAGTAGAATAATGGGACAGAAGGCAGTTGTGTGTTTAACTTTTTGAGAAACTACTAAATTGCTTTCCAAATTGGTTGTGCCATTTTGCTTTCCCATCAGCACTGAATGTAAGTTCTAGTTTCTTCACATCCTACCAACCTTTGGTATTGTGAGTCTTTTCATTTTAACCAGCCTTCTGAGTGTGTAGTGATACCTCATTATGGTTTTATTTATTTATTTAATTTATTTTGTGGTACTGGGGATATAAACCCAGGGGCATCTACCTCCAAACTACACCCCCAGTCCTATTTTTTATTCTTTATTTTTTGAGACAGGGTCTCACTAAGTTGCAGAGGGCCTCACTAAGCAGTGAACCCGGATCCTCCCGTCTCAGTCTCCCAAGTACTGGGATTACAAGCGTGCGCCACCACGCCCAGCTTCATTATGGTTTTAATTTGTACTTCTCTAATGATTAATCAAGTTAAGAATCTTTTCCTATGCTAATATGCCATCTATGTATCTGTCCAACTCTTTGGCTTATTTTAAAAAATTAGATTGCTCATTTTCTTATTATTGAGTTTTGAGGGTTCTTTATATATTTTAAATTCAAATCCATTATCAGATAAATAATTAGCAAATATTTTCTCTCAGTCTATACTTTGTTTTTCATTCTCTTAACAGATTCTTTCAAAGAGCATAAATCTTAATTTTGATGTCTGTTTATCAATTTCTTTTATGAATTGTGATTTTGGTTTTATGTTAAGAAAACTTTACCTAACCTAAAATTGCAGAGATGACCTTACTACATTTTCTTTTGGAAGTTTTTATTTAGATCTATGGTCCATTTTGAGCAAATTCTTATATATGGTCAAAGATATGGATCAAAATTTATATTCCTGCATATTGATACCCAAATTGTTTGGCATATGCTATCCTTTTCAACTGAATTGCCTTTGCAATTCTGTCAAAAATCACATGTCCATATATATGCAAATCTATTTCTGGACTCTATTTTGATTACCTATTCATCTATCTTTATACCAGTACCACACTGTTTTACTTATTGTAGCTTAAACATAAGTTTTCAAGTCAAATATTCCAACCTTGACCCTGTTTTTCAAAGTGGTTCTGGCTATTTGGGGTTTGCATTTTCAAATTAATTTTAAAATCAGCTTGTAAATTTTTACATAAAAGTCTGTTGGACTTTTGATTGAGATTATGTTGAATTTCCAGATCAATTTTGGCAGAATTCACATTAATATTTAGTTTTCCAATTAATGAACAAAGTATATCTCTCCAGATGTTTAGGCCTTTAGTTTTTCTCAGCAATGTTTTGTAGGTTTCAGTGTAAAGGTCTTCCACATTTTTTGTTAGATTTATCCCTGAGTATAATAGATTCTCATTATTCACAATAGTCATGTTATATTAACTTGCCACAAACACTGACTTAGTGGATACTAAACCACTGCTCCTAGGGGAAATTTTTTCTAGGATTAAGATTAGTTTCCTTTAAGCCTTTTGTCACAACATTTTTGTCAACGGATCAATGCATAACCTTGTTTTATGTATACTTCTGTTTAAAGATACCTCATTAAATATATATTTCTTAAAAACAATTATATGTAGTATTTCTTTATAATAAAAGACTGAGATAGGTTTATTTTCCTGACCCTGGGTAAAGTGATTATAAATTTCTTTGGCTTTTAAGTTTACAACAATGCTATCTGTTATGCTTTTTAAAATTGGCCATCATTTCATGAGTCCATAAATTTAGCCAATTTTTCATAGTTACATCATATACTATAGATGTCACTTTAGTACTTTCTGGGGTGGCATTTTTGTACAGATTGAAAAATTTTCTCTTTTTCTGATGTACTATATTGTTAATTCATTAACACTGAACTCACAATCAATAGTATTTTAGCTGAACAAAGTTTATTTAACACATGCATTTTCTCTATAAGGCATATCATAGCTTTCTTACACTTTGGAACAGCTGGCAACACTTTGACACTATGGTTTAGGAAATTACCAGGAAAAGCACAAAAATAAGAAAAACTTGGCTAAATGGACCATGCCAAAGACACTTGTTTATAGTATGAGAGCAAAACAAAAGGCAGAGCTTTGCTTTGCTGTACCTCAGTTTGGAATGTCCATGTCATGTCACTCAAAATTTTAGTCACTCTAGCCGGGCGTGGTGGCGCACGCTTGTAATCCCAGTACTTGGGAGGCTGAGATAGGAGGATCCGGGTTCGCGGCCAGCCTCAGCTACTTAGTGAGGCCCTCTGCAACTTAGTGAGACCCTGTTTCAAAATAAAGAATAAAAAATAGGGCTGGGGGTGTAGCCTGGAGGTAGAATGCCCCTGGGTTCAATCCCCAGTACCGCAAAAAAAACCAAAAATTTTTTTTGGTCACTCTGCACATGTCCATAAATGACTACAAAAGAGCTATGAGTACTGATTTGGGGAGTAAAAATAAATTTTACTGAGTAGGTGAATTTTTAAATATGGAATATGCAAATAATGAAGATTAATTGTATTTTATATTTTTATAGTATTGTAATGGTATTTAAAAGATCAATTTCTGAGCCTCTATTATCTTTTAAAAAATCTTTTGCATTATGATCTGTCCTTTCTATGCCTTAGGGGTATATTTCTATTCTTGTGGTTACTTTTATGTACACAACTATAAAACTATGGTTGTATCTACATTAACCTTCTAATAAGAGCAATGATAAAAATAATTTCATTTTCTATTATCCTCCTACACATCCTTTCGTTTTTATACTTATTATTGCCGACTGCTTTTTAATCTTTAAATATACTTATATATTCCTGTCATAAGTGATACATTTTTCTCAGTTATAAAATCTGAGGATCTTAGCATGCTTATACTACCTCTTTCCTTCTCTTACTTTCCATGCACATCTTTCATTACTTCTATCATTCTACATTTCAGAATTATAACATTTTAATTCAGCAACAATTGTTTCTTCCCTTTGTTTTAATCCTACTGACAGAGTGCAATTCAGTGCTTAAGTATAGTCCCTTTGCCATAAATTCTCCATTCACTTCTTTTTTGGCTGAAATATATTTTCTGGTAATGTCTTCAGTAAGGAGTCATAAAAATTCTATATCCCAAGTTCTTACTTGTTCATCAGTACTTGTCTGTTGGTTGTATATGTAACAGAAATTTGGGGTAAGTACTGAAACCTAAGTCACTAATTCATTAAATCTTTGAGCAAAGGAATCAAAGACTTTAGTGTTAGTACAGGAACCTTCTAAAACCTCTCAGGTGAAATAAGTCACTAAAAATTGGGTAAAATGTATCATATGTTAAAAGGCTTTCCCTGTGCATATTTCTCATACACATACATATACATATACATGTACACATATATGTGTATATATATATGTCTATGGTATGTATGTATGTATGTATGTATATGTATACACACACACACAGTGGGAGGGAGTACTGCGGATTGAACCCATGGGTGCTCTACCAGTGAGCTACACCCTCAGCCAATTTTTATTTTGAAACAGGGTCTTGCTAAGTTACTGTGCAGTGGCCTCAAACCCATGATCTTCCTGTTTCAGCCTACCAAGTACTGAAATTACAGGTGTGAGCCGCCAAGCCTGGTACATATTCCACATTTAAATGTTTATATTCTGGATATGTTTGGCAAGGACATGACCCAAAGCAATCAGGGATATTCTATAACACACGAATCAACAGGCACAGAGGACACTGTGCCAGTGGAGAACGTTAGGGCAGGATCCCAACAGTCTGAGGCTCAGTCCCCATGTTAGCTAACTGTGAGTCATAACTATGTGACTAAAGCCTTACAAGTTGGTAAGAGGAGAGCAGTGCACAGGTATTATTACTTTCCACTGTGAGAGTACATTCTATCTATAGTGAAGAATTGTCTTTATCATCCCTTCCCCAACTTCAAATACTATTAAAATGAATTTACATTTCTTGAGAAATTAAGGAGTAGGGAGTGGGGAGCATCTTAGGGGAAATAGTCAGACCTGAAAAATCTGTAGGTAGTCAGTCCATTTACCCAGCATCAAACAATCAGTAGAAAGGTGAAATGGCTTGGTACAGAATCCAATGGTGATTCAGAACTGCTTCAGCTATTAAGTCAGTGAGACTATTACTATTGATTAAAAGTTCTATCCATGCAGTGGGTAATACAATGTCTATTCCTTGGGTGATGGTGAGGAACAAAACTCTTAGAACTGCAGCTAAAATGAGCAGGGTCAATGGTGGGTTATTACACTTGAGTGTAGGTAAAGGAAGATAAATGAGAGGACAGATCTGCCTCAGGACTCTGTAAATTGCAGCTTAAAATGGACCTGCCTCACCTCTAATGCTTTTTGGAAAGAGACAGAATATAAATAAATTTGACAAAATAAATGTGCTGCTATCTCATAGATGAAGCCTGTGCTGAAAGGTAAACTCTAGATACCACCTACCAAAGCAACTTTTCAAGAGTAAAGCTATATGAGATCTACAGAAGACAATCCTTGCTTATGGTACATGGAAACTCGGCACTCTTCCACCAAGATAACTCATATGTTAAGTTTAATTAGATCAGCACTCTAAATGCACAAAATCCTTTGCTTGGATACAACTCTAGCTAAAAAATAAGAAACCCCAAATAGATTTATAAAACTAAAATATCAACACCTTAATAACCAAATTCATAATAATTTGTTATACAGTGCTTTTTCAAGGTATAGCACTTTAATATATATTATTTTACTTAATCATTTGATCCACACAACTATGAGGAGTGTATAGTTATTTTCATACTGTAAAATAAGGAAACTGACTTGAAGAGGAAAAGGGATTTCCTGGTGAGTGGGTGAATCTACACTGCATTGCTTCTTTACAAAAGAGCTTCCATGTTTGAGGGAGAGAATTTACCTGAACTTTTATAACCACTCATAATGATGAGATCTAAGATTGGGAATCACTTTGAAAGTGAAGAAGTTCAGTCACATTCCAAACCCTCTTTTCATCATAGGAAAGGAAAACACATAAGAAAAGTGAGAGTCAGCAAAGGATGACTTTGTGCAGGTCAAATTTGTAAGAATGAGTTACAAAAACAAGCAGCAATAGAAACCATCAGCTGGGACAAAAAGAATGAGTGGCAATGAATGTCAATCATCTGTGGACTCACAGGACACAGTTAACAACTACCAAAACACACGTCAAAACTCAGCTTATTCTTCAGAAGTTCCTACAGTCTCATTTATAGCTTACTGTCCTTGTCAATACCAGTCAGTCAAAAAATTATCAAACTGAATAAGCTGGGAAGCTTTGTGGTGGATAGAAACCTATTTTCCTGTGATGAGACGTTCAGGGAGAAAAGATGCTCAATTCTTCCCCATACTAGAGTCTTGTGAATACCTAGCTAGAGCCTGCCTCACCACACCACCTCGCCGCTAGTATCTGCTTCTTTCGGTGGAACATCTCTCATCCCTTCTGATTTTCTTCAAAACACATGGCTTCGAGTCACTTTACTTTCTCAGTTATTCTTCTCAGAACACAGATCTGTCTATCTACATTAATTTTGAAGTTTCCTTTGCAGAACACATGGTGAACTGGAAGCAAAGTAAACAATTCCGCTTTTATCACTTTAGTGTAAAGGAGTGTTAGTTTTTTGAAGAATCATACTATTTACCCAAACAAGGGTTATCATTAAGTTGTAAAGTTTACTTCATGAAAACTTGTTTTCTATATTTTAAAAATCAGCTTTACTAAGGTATAACTACATTTATTAAAATTCACCAATTTGGGGTGTACAATTTGATGAGTTTTGACAAATGAAAACATCTATTAGCCACTACTTGAATCAAGGTGTAGAACAGCTCTGTCACCCGCACAGTCCCCTCATGACTCTGCAGCCAATCTCCACTCCTCCACCTTTCTCAGCAACTATGGATATGCTGTCTGTCACTAGAGTTATCTTTTCTAGAACTTCAAATACATGAAAACATGATATATAGTCTCATGTATTTGGCATCTTTAAATTACTAAGACTCTTTGATATCTACCTGTGCTATTGGGTGTTCTGGTAGTTTACCCCTTATTAGTGGTTATTCCATTGTACGGATGGGCATGTTGCATGGAAATGCTGGAACTTGCTTATCCACTTGCCAGTTGATGCAGATTTAGATTATTTCCTGTTTGGACCATCATGAATATAACTATGGCTATATTTTTATTTTTCCTCAGTAGATACCTAGAAAGGGATTGCTAAGTTATATGACATATATACATTTAACTATTTTTTGACATAAAAAGCAATCTTGGATTTTGATTGGATTGTACTGAATCTATAAATCAATTTTTGGGAAGTTGATATATAAATAATACTCAGTTCTCTAATCCATAAACATGGTATAAGATGTTCATATCTGAAAATGAATGGATTTTATTTAGGTCTTTCAAAATTATGCAAAATATCAATGTTTTGCAGTTTTCAGTGTATAGTATTATATATTTTATTAAATATATCCTGAAGTATTTCATATCATATCTTAAATGATTTTTTCAAAATTTTCCTTCACAATTACTTATTACTAGTAATTAATCTCTTCTACAAGTCCACTACATCCATTTATTTGTGTGAGTAGTTTGTTTCTTTTTTTTTGTGTATCTACTATAGAATTTTCTATGTGGATAATCATATGATGGATAAAAGTTTTACTTCTTTTATCCTCCTGAATCATATGTTTTCTTTTTTCTTTCTGTACTATACTTCTTGGACCCTTTGGACAATATTAAGTAGAACTGGTAAAAGCAAACATCTTTTCTAGTTCCCAGTTGAAGGAGGGGGAAGCATTAAGTCTTTCACTGTTAAGTATGGTTACCTATAAGTTACGTAAACATCCTTTTTTATCAAGTTAGGAAGTTTCTTCTATTCCCAGTTTCCTGGGAGACTTTATGGTGAATACTTTTTGTGCATCTATTGAGATGATTATGCAGTTTTCTTTTTAGTCTACAGAGACTGTGAATTACATCCACTGATTTTTGAATAATGAACCAACCTTGCATTTCCAGGATAAACAATGCAAGAATCTTAGTTTCCTCCCTCCATTCTCGATGCTACTGGCATTCCTTTTTTTCTATATATGTTTTGTGTGTGTGGTACTGGGGATTGAACCCAGGAACATTCTAACTCCAAGCTACAGCCCCAGTCCTTTATTATTTTTTGTTTTGAAACAGGGTCTTGCTAGGTTGCTGAGAGTCTCAATATGTTGCTGAGGCTGTCCTTGAAACTTCGACCCTCCTGTCTCAACCTCCCAAGTACTGGGATTAAAGGCTTGCACTACCATGCCCAGCACCAACTATCTTTTAAAGAAATCAAAAATAAGAAAGAAATACCTTTCATATTTACCCTCATTTTAGCACGCTTTGCAAATCCAAATTTCTATCTGTTATACTTTTTTCCTTCTTCTGTAAAGTTGTTAACATTTTTTGTTGTGCAAGTTTGCTAGTGATAACTATTTTCTGCTTTTATTTTCCTGAAATAAAGTTTTCATTTCTCTCTCATTTCTGAAAGAATTTATGCTAGGTATAGAATTCTTCATTGATAATCTCTCCCTTTTTCTCCCTACTTAGATCCATTCCTTCTAGTACTTTACAGATGTTGGTCCATTGTCTTCTGGTTTGTATAGTTTTTTAGTTTTTTTCATTCTTATCTTTGTTTCTGTGTATACTGCCTCTTTTTCCTTTGGATGCTTTTAAGACTTTTTTTATTATTATTTTTCAGCAAATTGACTGATGTGTGTTACTGTGCAAATTTTTCTTCTCTTTAGCATTCATTGGGCTTCTTGGACCATGGATTTACCATTTTATCAAATTTGGCTTTTCCTCCCTCTTTTACCCTCATTTTTCTTTCTAGGATACCAATTGCACATCTTTGGGACATCTTATACTTTTCCACAGTCGCTATCTTAATTTTTTTTCCCCAGTAGTTTTCCCTCTCTTGCCTCATACTGATATTTTCTATTGCTGTATCTTCAAGTTCACAGACCTTTTCTTCTTCAGTTTCTAAGGTACACAATCCAGTGTATTTTTTATTTTGGATATTTTGGTTTTCACTTTTGGAAATTTCATGTGGGTCTTACTCTTTCTACATTTCTCTTGTCTACATTCTGGATACAGTCTCTATACCTTCTGAATCCTGGGTAACTTATTTGTAACAGCTGCTCTGGCTCTCTTGTCTTTTAATTCCATCTGTAATTTCTGTATTTGTTTCTACTGATCCCCCCCCCCCCGGGTACAGGTCATATTTCACAGATTTTTATGCATTTCTGGTAATTTTTAATTGAATGCCAGACATTGTTAATTTTATGTTTTGGGGTGCTGGGTTTTGTCAAGGGTGTAGGGCTTGTTCTGACAGGCAGTTAAGTCTCTCCAGATCAGTTTTATCTCTCAAAGCTTGCTTTTTGAGCTTTGTTTGGGCAAGTCTGGGGCAGACTTTGATCTAAGGATAACTTACTCTCATTATTTATGTGATATTCTTCTACAGACTCTATCTTGTTTTCCTCATATTCTGAGGTCTTCCACTCTGCAGGTGTGAACATGGACTAATTCCAGCCCATGGTGAGCCACAGAAATTGTTCGACCTATCGCTTTCCAGTAGTAGAGTTTTACCCCCCCCCATGAGCAAAGCAGTTCTTAGTCAAGGATTCCAGGAGTATCCCCTAGTTATCTGAGCTCTTTCTTTCTATAAGGATTCCCTCCATCTCTGGTACTCTCCTTCACAAATTCTCAGCCTCTCCAACTGTGATCTTTGTCTCTTGGACTCAGCAACATCACCGGGTTGTCTGGTTCCTCATTCTTCAGGCAGCAAGCCGAGGCTCACCTTGCTTCTCCCCTTCTCTCAGGGATCGCAATCCTGAGTTACCTGCTGTCCCACCTGCACCCAGTCATTTAGTACATCTTGTTTGGTCTTTCAGTTGTTTACGACAGGGGAAATGAATTTCATTTTTTTCCTGAGCACTTAATGCAGGCTGATATTTGCTTATTTTTCTTGTTTAATGTTTTTTTCCCAGCCCACATTGGAATGTGAGCTCTTAAAGGGCAGGGTCATTTTCTATATTGCCTTTTTTTTTCTTTTTGGTACTGGGAATTGAACTTAGGAGCATTCTACCTCTGAGTTATATACCCAGCCCATTTTATTTTTAAAATTTTTAAACAGAGTCTCGGTAAGTTGCTGAGTCTGGCCTCAAACCTGCCATTCTTCAGTCTCAGCCTCCCAAGTACTGGGATTACAGGCATGTACCACCACACCTGGCTTCTATATTATTTACTACTTTTATCTCTAAACCCTTAAATAATTCTTAGCACACATACAGAACATGATTACTTAACTGCAGACATCTATTCTTTGATTTGGTGGGTACTTCTCGCATTGTTGAAAATATGCTTATTATAAAGCTAATTTTAGTTAAATAATATCCTATTTACCCTCAACACCCACTATATATTATTAAAACAGGGCCCTACATAGGAATAGAAAATATTAAAAAAGATAAACATTCAAATTCATATTGAAAGGAAAAATAACCATGCATACGCTAATGTTTCTCAAAGTAAACAGTATGCAATAATGCAGGGTATTCTGTGGAGCTATTCAGGCAACCAGCACTGTCTAGTGTACACACCAGCATGGATTTGGGGATGGAAGCCTACACAGTGGAGGCAGAATGTCTGTTCTTTCAAAGGCATGGCCTGTATTAATTAGAGCATAAAGAGTGCAGCACCCTGGATTCGATCCCCAGTTCCAAAAAGACAAAGAAAAAAAAAGACCCCAAAAAACAAAAGTTAAGAGCAAGAGTGGAGGAGGGGAAACCTGTCTGGAATCTACCTGCAAATAAAATCTTTGGTTATTTAAGAGGCTATAGGCTGGGCTAACTAGAAGTTTTGTTTATTCTACATATTAGTTCTTCTCAAGAAATTTTGAAGCTTTGTAATTTCTAACTATAGCTCATGTTATATAAAAGCTGATTTAGTCTTTACATAAAATTTTTGCACAAAATTCTAAAATAAATGAAGTTTATTTATATTTTAATCAGATTAAATAATATATTTTGTGGATCTACTTTTCAGAATCAGTTCTAGATTTCTAATGAATTTTAATTTTGAAGTGAACGACATTTTTGTCTTGCCTAACTCAAATTGACTCCACCATGACCACCAACATGTCACATAATGTGTTGCAGGTTAAATGTGCTTTTACACAAATAATTTTACAATGGAATTTTCCAAGACTTCTTTCAAAGCTGCTTGAGTTGGCAAGTGTCAAACTGGGGTATAGTACTTGACACACGATAGATGTGGCAAGAAGACACTGTCTTATTAATGAACAGTGTGGGAATGTCTTTGCTTTGGGAAAACATATTATAGAAAAGGGGGTATGCTACTATTAACCATGAGGAAAATTTTGTCTGACTACTGTTTTGGCCTTTCCCCTCTGCTGTGGTGACTATTCACTTGTCTATATGTTGTCAGCTCCTCGCTGTATAGCTGCACCAAGACCATGTCTGGTACACAGACCACTCAGTGTTTGCTGGACAAATAAATTACTGAAGCAGAATACCCTATCCTTTCAACCATTCTAGGTGCCTGAGGTATTATTCCCCTGTGTTATTCTCAAACTAAGCTAATTAATAGTTCTCAAATACCTGTCTCATAATCCATGTATGGCTTACTAAAAAAAAAATGGTCCACATACTCGGCACCTCACTTTGTCACGCCAATCTAGCTGAGAACACAAGATGAATATAAACGGAGCAACTGAAACGTCATATTTGTGACTGCTCTCGATGCGGAACTTTAACAGCTTGTCTGGAGTCACTACGCCAGCTTGAAACAATTGACACAGCTAACATTTTACATCCTTTGCTTCCCATCATTTATGCTGAGAGGCCTCTTTCCAGGACTGTAGGGAACAAAATCCTGGCTTTTGGACTTGGTTTTGTCTACAGATTGCAGAAGCTGCAGGGTGGGATGGGACTAAAAGGTGCAGAGTCACCCAGGCAGTCACAGTTACAGCTCCACTGCACACCAGCTCTAAGAAGGCAGGCAGGCTGTCACCTAACCTGCCTGCCACAACCACAAGTGGGCTTCACAGTGACACTCCTCACAGAACTGCTGCAAGGAGCAAAGAGAACCCCCTGGAAGTTACTGCTGCTCGACTGTAAGTCCCGTAACCTTCAGGCACTCAACGCTCTCCTCAGGGTTGTTGCAGGGATAAAATGAAATAAGAAACCAAACGACTTTTTAAGTTCAAAGTGCTACACAAGTATTATGCTACTATGTTCCTTGGAGATTTCCATTTGTGAATAAAAAGAGGTCCACTAAGGCTAAGCTACAACAGCATGGGTTCCTGAGGGCGCTTCTGTGGATGGCCCTGCAGGTATAGATGGCTCACAAACTCTTCTCAGAACTCTTTTTGGACTGCCCAGCCCAAAAATGCCTGGGAGATGGTGCTCTTCCCTGAGGGAGGCGGCCTGCAGCCCAGGACTGAAGGAAAAGTAGAAGGCTGAGCCCTGCCTCCAGGCGGGGAGACTGCTGGCCCCCTTCACACCTCAGAGCTCCCTGTGGGCCAGTCCAGCTAGACTGGGGCTGAGAGCATCTTCCCTAGTCCCCTCCTGCTCCCTCTGTCTCCACTGCTTTCTCCTGCGAGCCCTTCCTCAGTCAGCCACTTGCACAGGCTTTGCTTCCAGACAACTGGGCCCAGGACTCCACTCGGAACCTCCAGTGCTTCAGACGGTGCCCTCACAAGCCCAGCCAATTTTGGTGGCTTCTGGAAATAAGTTTGACGCCAAGTTTGGCAGAGAATATGGTATTACAGGAGGGAAAGGACACGGCCCACTCCCAGAATCCTCAGAGAGGAGAGGGTTTCCTAAACTCTGTGAGTGAGGGGCTCCTGTCCCTTGGGGAATACCAGAGAACTCCTTCTGGCTCCCTATGTGAAATGTTCCTCTGGTCAGGTCTCTTCACAGAATCAAACAGATCTCCCAGAGAGGATGTCCCCGCCTCAACAGTGTGTAAATGACATCAAGATTTACATGAGCTGGCCAGCACTCAATGGCCTTCAGGTGGATGAATGAGTCAAAGGGCACATCAAGGGGTGCAAGGCACTGAGGGGCCCCCACGGCAATCCTTTCCAGTCTGAATTCCCACAAAACTGAGCACATGGGCTGATGTTCTGTCAGCCACATGTTGAGCAAATGCCATGTAACTCCTGGAGAGTCTGCTCGCGGCCTTTTCAAGGGTACACACTCTCCTTCCTGTTTGTGAGAAGCCCCTGCAGCCCCTGCTATGTGCCCTGCAACATCCTCAGAACTGGGGCTGTACGGATCAACGAAGGAACAGTTCTTATCCCCAAGTGACTCACTTAGGACCTTGCACCAAATTGACTGTTCCAGAACTATCTGCTGAATTAAACTGGCACCTTGGAAGAGCTGGATATGGATTCCAGGAGGAAGTGGTCTTTGCTGAGGCAGCAGGAAGTAAATTTGAGGAAGGAGGTATTGAGGCGGGGGCCTTCTTGGCGATGGACACAGAATCAGCAAACACTGCGACGGGCTGAAAGGCAAACGCATAACACATGCAAAGGATGCCAGATGAGACGGCTCAGCGCACTGCAAGGGACTTGGTCTTCCTTCTCGTTCCTCTGATCCCCACAGCTGCTTGGCACACAGTAAATGTTCAATATTGTTTGAATTTTAGTGGACATCAATTCCTCAAGCCGAGAATTCTCATATGTAAATTTCTGGGAAGTAAAAGATACCCACATCAATCTTTTAAATTCAACAAACACTTGCAAGTTCACATAATCCATCTCCCACGGCCAAACTGCCACCCTATGGCTCCAGGGACTGACTGAGAAGTACACAAATCTTGTGTGAGGGGCCGACAGAAGCCCAGAGGCAGAGGCAGAAGCAGAAGCCCAGGCACACGCCCAGAGAAACCAGAGCGGCTCACTGTTTGAACTGACGGCGAGCCAGCTTCTCAGGTAGCCACTCAGGAAAGCGGTGTCCTCTCCCCAAGGGGCACAGGGGTGCAGAGGCAGCATGCCAACGCCCTCTCCAGGGTGCTCAGCACAGGCCGGGCCACTGTGCCAGCTGACTAGTGTCATTCCCCTCCCTCCACTCCTCTCAACTGGCCCCCATGTCACAGAGTGAGGGCCACACTCCTCAGCCTGGCTTTCAGGACTCTGGGATATGGATGCCTTGCCTTACCCTCTCGGCCCAGTGTCCCAATGTGTGCCAGCTGCCACCTTCTATTTCCCAAGCCCTCCACTGCTCCCCAGTGTCCCTTGTCATACTCGCTCTTAACATGTGAAGGCCTGGTTGAGGGCCACCTCCGTGTGACGCCTCCCCAGAGTCCCGATGATCCGAATGTATCACTCCTTTTTCTGGGCTCTTTAAGCTTTCCTTGTGCTTCCATTATTTCAATTAAAAAGTGATAATAACCATTGATATTGTGTCACTTCAGAGTTCGTGAAAGGGTCAAATGAGGTGGTTGTTCTTTTTTCCCCCTTCAGTAGACATTTATTTTTTTTTCCTCAGTCAGCCCAATACACAAAATCAGTCTTTTTTGTTTGTTGGTTTTTTATACTTTTATTGGTGCACTATAGTCTCACATCATAATGCAGTTCATAGTATAGAGACATACATGCACACAGCACTTGGTGGGCTTTCCCCCAGCTTCCTTTCCACTCCTCTCTGTCCCCACACAGGGTATTGAAACTGACGCTGGTATTCTCACAGATGTATATAATGTCAGTGGAGTGTTTCCTTCATTAATTCTCCTTCCCTCTCACCCTCCCCCAAACCACCTCCCTCACTCCACTGGAGTTTCTCCTCCATTATCTAAGGTCCTTCTCATATCCCAATTACTCCTTAGCTTCCACATATGAGAGAAAACATATGACCCTTCACTACCACCCTGAATACACCTGATCTTGTCTGATCTCAGAAGCTAAGCAGGGTCAGGCCTGTTTAGTACTTGGATGGGAGGTGGTTGTTCTAATCTCTAAAACCTTAAAAAGTTTAGGAAAAAATAAATATATGCCCCAAACTTAATATTATTATTTGCTATGTTAAATGATGCCACATACTTAGTTGGCTCTTTGATATGTTCACTGCATAATAAAAATGAGCATAGTAGACACTGAAAATTATTTTTGCACTCTCTTTCACATTTATGAAACTACTTCTAATGGTTTAAATCAACCCAATATTCTGAAAATATATTTTAACTGATTATATTAGATCTGATCTTGCTAAAAAATTTCCAAATGGAGTGTCAGTGCTGGTGCCAGTTATGTGGCAGCTAGCCTAATGGAATCAAAATAGTGCATATACTTTTCTCTCTTCCTTTTATTTTTGGCAATAAAACTGCAGGTATTTTTAGACATCTCCAGACATTTCCCAAAGAATAGATGTCTGTCATTTATATTTCAAGTCTTTCCAAATACAGAGTACAGTATCATCCTTCCAGACTGGGTAGCAAGACTGTTCCCTAAATGAGTACTTTCTTAACAAGATCCCATGAAGGCATTTGCAAGGTCTGCTGTGACACGCTTGTGCATATAATGGAGAAATACAGTTACAAGATAATACCCGAAGGAGATTTATACCTAGGTGAGTGATTATTTCTCAAAGATCAGTTTCAATCTAATAGGAGCCCTCTGGTGGCAACTACAGAATTCTGTCCTAAATTGCTGAATTCAGACTTTTTTAATCCCTAATTTTTTAAAGATATTAAGGAGAGTAGGTAAATCACAATGTAAAAAATGAAGTAAAACCAAAGACAATGAATCCACTTGGTGACAGGGTCAAAATATATCCAGTGACAATACATTATGAAAGCAGGCCAAATATAATAAGATAAAACATTTTACTGAGCTAAGTATAAATTTCTACATGTAGGTTCAGACAATCAGTTCTCATAAATAAAGATAGATGTTCAAGATGATTCCCTGCACCATTAGTTATTACAGCACAGAGACAACCTAAACATCCATCAGTAAGGAAATTAAGGGGATACAGTATACTTTGTAGCTGCAAGATGGAAAAAAATACTACAGTGGACTGCATTATACTAATATGGAAGAATGACCATGATAAATTATGGGTGATAAAAGAAGGTTGAGGATATTATACACAGACTGTTTCCATTCTTGTTTTAAAAGAATCTCACTTATGTATGTATTTTCACATATATATTATGCATATGTTTGTACATTTGTGTGTCAATGGTGTGATGACAATAAGTTAAAAAAAATAGAAGACGCAGCTCTGCTGCTTCCTTACTTAGGTAAGTTACCTTGGGTACTTACTGAATGAGTCTTAGTCTACTTGCAAAGTTGTTTAAATAACAGCCCTGTGCCAGGCCCACAGTTCCTGGTACACAGTTGGGTCTATCTTAGTAAATACTGCTTCTCACAGAATGAAAAGTCACTCCAATCGATGCCAATAGACAACATTGGTCCTGAACAGAACTTGAATGAGCAGGCACAGGGAAGGAGGTGGGCTGAAAGAACTGGAGCAATCTGCCCTATTGGTGATGTCTCTGAGGAGGATCAGGAGCTGATTTAAATAATTACAGGGCTATCAGTACAAAAAGAGAAATTTGACCTTTTCTGTTTGGCTTTTATGGACAGAATCAAACAAATATATAAACATCATCAGAAATAACAATCATGTCCTCTGCTCAGCCCGAGGGAAGCTCAGAGAATGCACCAGGCATGCTGCAGAGGCAATTCGTGCCTGAGGAGGAGCAGGCTAGATTACTCCCTGAGTCTCCCATGACTAAGACTGACCTATGGCAGTCAAAGAGGCGCTTCTGTTCAAAATGTCTACCAGTTTAGTAAGAACTGGTATTTTAATGATTGAAAATGTCTACTCTCATTTTTATAGATGAAGTTCTCAAAGGAAGAAAGTTTGCCTGTATAGAGTCACATAAGCACCAGACAATAATACTACTACTCCAGCAATAACTCTCCCTGGGGTGGTATATCACAAACTTTTGCCAATTATGAAGTCTCTCACTGGGCATATGGTATTCATGCTGGTGACTTATTGCAATCAACTATTTTTATATATTCATCCTAATTTTTTGTCTTGTGGTACTGGGGATTGAACCCAGAGGCATTCTACCTCCAAGCTATACCTCCATTCCTGTTTGTTTCTTTCTTTGAAACAGGATCTCATTAGGTTGCTGGGTCTCCCCAAGTTGATAAGATTGGTCTCAAGCCTGCCCGGATTTGCTCTAATTTTTAAATATCATATGTCACTGATATTTAAAAAATATAAAAAATTCCATATCAGCACCGTCTTCCACCTGTGTGCAATGACATATTTAGCTTGAGCAATAGTCTGCCTCCATATCTAAGCCAATTAACAATATATTTTATTTTAAACAAACAAGAAAACTATACTCCGTTTTATTATACAGACTGCTGGGAACTTGCACTGTTTTGTTCTGGTAGGTACCACAAATATTTACTTTAAGGATGGACCTAGATACTATGGAAAGTCTTATTAAAGGCTTCCCTGGGCATCTAACAGAAAATAAGTTATCTTTAAATAAAAGCTAGGAGATGGAAAGTTTCAACTTGGGAAAGTGATGAATTGATTCTTCAATCATTTACTCCATTTGCCTCGCATTTTAAACACATCTCACGTATCACTCCCTTCTTGATGCAAATAGGTCGATGCCAATAAAGAGTCAAATTCTTAGTGGCCCTCATCAGTATCATAAGCAGTTTTCAGAAAGCCTCGGTGTCTTATTTCTGACCAGGGAGAGACAGATTCAGTTGGCAAAGATAAAAGTATTCATGCGATATGCCATCTGACTAAGCCAACTAATGTTACAGAAGTAGTCTTTACTTGCCTCAGGACCATGAAGAAATGTTTTATTTCATGCCTTATTTGAAAAAGATCTCATTGGCTAGCCAAACTGAGCATAGCAAAGTTGAGCTATTTACTTGCTGAGTAGTTCTTCAGACAGCCTCGTGGAAAACACATCTGATGCTGGCGCTCTCATTGGCCACTTGGTGGAAAGAGTGGAGTGTGGGTAAGCATTCGCAGAGCGGCTTAGCATCCTGCACAGCTGGCTGGTGCCCTGTCACTAGGAAATGTCAAGGAACCTTTCGAAAGACATCAGATACCACAAAATAAGCAACCAACTAAAAAAACTCTCCTCCTGAAGCAAAGGTTTCAATGACAAAAAGTATAAAGTCATTGAATATTTTTCCTTCACATGTGTCACCAGACATATGCTAAAGGCTGACTGATATTCTACACATCAATGATTTCAACAAACTAAAAAGTAAAACACTCATTCACACACAGTTGCTCTTCATACTGCATACCAATGACATTACGTGACATGCAACAGCAGCATTTGATAAAGGATTTTGCCAAAAGCTTGTTCTTCTTTCCCTTTAAATATGTTTGCCGTCAGCTTTGGGGTTGATGTTGCAAACTTCTGAGCAAATCTGCTTTTGCTATGAGGAATCCAACTCTGAATGATGCCTTCGAGATTTTGTTCTATTCTGGGCCCTTAGCGACAGAATTAATCAGTTTCACCCTGGAAAACACTATTTTGTACTTGATCTGGGATGACTCAACTGATTTACTAGAGAGGCCACTGTACTTTGCCTGAAAATGACTCAAAAGCATTGAGGGTTTCATGCCACTATTTGACAAAGTTTCATAACAGAGAAAGCATTGGAGACTGTGGACAAATAAATCACCTGCCAAGTAAAATCCAATTTTCAGAGAGTCATTGTGGTACTTCCTACCTACAATTTTTCTTTTTCTGTTACATGAGTGAAATTATCAACCTGGCAGATTCACTGGTCCCTGGACATTAAGATTCACATTCTATAATTACTCTGGGTTTCTGCTCACTATTAATGTTTATGATGTTATTTTGAGCTATAGTATTTTATTCTTATTCTTATCACTCTTCAAAGAACCACTTCTGAATTACTGATGCATTTTTGTGAATTGGATAAAGAAAAGAACACAATAGTAATAGAGGGGAAGAGGGAGAAAGAATAAATAGCCAAATTATGGAACCAACCTAGATATTTACCAACAAATGAATGGATAAAGAAAATGTGGTATAGACACGCAACAGAATTTTACTCAGCCATAAAGAAGAACAAAATTATGTCATTTTCAGGAAAAAGGATAGAACTAGAGAATATTATGCTAAGTGAGATCAGCTACTCTCTGGAAGTCAAGGGTTGTACATTTTCTCTCATATGTGGAAGCTAGAAAGAAAATAAGAAACAAAAGGGACTTCAGCTAAATTAGGAGAGACACTAGTAGAATACTGGAAGGGAACTGGGGAAGGGAGGTGGGGGGGGAAAGAAGGCTTGATGAAGGGAACAGTTCAAATAATGCTATGTGCCATGTTCATATATGAAGCTATCATTACCAATCTCACCAACATGTATGGGGAGACAGGGGAGTGGGGCAGGATCCCATGGGAAACACACCAAGTGAAGGGTGCACATATGTTTCTCTCACTTTGAACCTCACTATGGTGTATAAATACAATGCACCAAAGTATATTAAATGCAAATACAAAGGTCAACAAAAATAAAAAATTAACTACTGTGTGCCATGAACTATTTGAAATATTTCACATAAATTAACTAATTTACTCCTCATAACCACCAAATGAAGGAAGTAGTATTATTATCCAGACTTTGTGGATGGAGAAACTATGGTGTGCTTTCATTTGTCCGAGGTCACAAAGTACTAGTAATGGGGATCAGACTCATCCCACACTCCAACCCATCTCAAATGAGGAGAGAACATGCAGAGAAGGTGCCTGTGAAGTAAAACAAACACAGGATGCTATCCTTGTAGCCCCTGAGGAGTCCTTCAAAGAGGTCTGTTGAAAACATGCATGCCCTAAGAAGTCCTGGGTTGCCCCCGCCCCGGGGTCTTGTGAAGCTGAGACTCCCACAAGATGGAGTCAGCCACAGAAGTCAATATCCAAGGGGCTCTAAAAGGCCGCATTCCTGAATGGTGGCTTTCCATCCTGGGCCTTTAGTCACAGTGGGTAGAAATTACACAGACTTCTGTGGCAGATTGGTTCAATGGCACACAGCCGATCAAGTTATCCTTTCTTTATTTTCTAATTGCATGTTACTTTTGATGCCTCACTTTGCAGAGTGAAACTAGCATTCTCACAGACTCCCTTTTCCCTATCCTGCTAATATATGACTTTTTATTCAATTGACATTCACTGTTTTCATGGTTATAACTATGAATATAAAGCTCACGGCTAACTCTGTAGTATATCATCAGTGTATTTTCTCTCCTGATAACACTATTTCTCCTAGAATTATGGACTTCATTTATAGGCAGTTTTCCACTTTCCTATTACTAATTTATCCCCAAGTCTTCTGATACAACTATAAAACTCCTCTGTACAGAACTCCATGAGGTGGTTAACCCCTTGTTCCTCTGTCCCACATCCTCAGACCACCAGGAGGTCTCTGCCCTCTATCCATCTGGGTGGACTGATCCCTAGAACCATTACACAACTGCGTGCTCACCCCTCATCCCCCAGGAATTCCCTTTGTTTTCTTATTGTGTTGAATCTCTTACTTCCTGCATCACATCTTCCTCTTTCTGAATTTTACTCCCTCGTTTTTGTGAAGCATGTCTCTAGTAGCTAAATATTTTAGTCCTGACATATCTAAAAATGTCTTAGCTCTGTTCTCACACGTGATGTTCGACCAGGTATAGAGATTTTGGCTGGATCCCACTTCCCTTCAAAAGTAGTCTGGAGAGTAGCATATTACTATTGAGAAGTTCAATTCCATTTGAGTCCTGATCCTTTAAATACAGTATGATTTTCTCGTTTGTGCAAATTCCAACAAAATGTAAACATGGATCCCTGATGGCACAGATTTTGTCTGCCTCCTCTCACTTCTGTAGTCCTCCTGACAGTGCTTGTCCTAGCAGACAGTCAAGAACACAGAATACAGAACAGAACATGCCCTTTCAATCTGGAGGTACACAGCTTTTCCCGAATTACTTCTTCATAACTTTCCATCCACTACTTCTTCTGGAAATCGTTATCAGTTGGGTGTTGGATTTCCTGAATTGATTCCCAAATATCCTTTTCTTCCTCAGTCTTCTACTTTCTAGGAGATATTTTTTCATTCTATGTTCCTACCATTACAAGTTAATTTAACTTTTGGTTAACCAAATGATTAATTTTACTCTTCTTTTTTGCGAATCTAACCCTGAGTGATCAAGAGTCCCATTCATTTCACTAAAGGAACAAAATCCCCAAACTTGTGGAAACCAAATGAGAAGAGGAATAGGAAAGGACTCTAAATACGCTGCAATTAGCTGCAATTACTAACAAAGGCAGGTTAGAAAGTAAAGGTTTAAAGCATGCTTAACAGTATACCAACTTACTCTTTAATAAAGTCAGTTCTAATCTGTCAATAGGACTAATAAATTCCAATCACTTAAATTGAGTTAGACAAGTTCAGGGTTCTTCTGTACAGTCCATTGAGACTTTTGTTTCTTTGTTTGTTTTTGGTGCTAGGGATGGAACCTCAGTTGTAGCTTCAGCCAGAGACTAGTACGTGCTAAGCATGTTCTCCACGAATCAGCTGCACCCTAGTCCCATTGAGGATTTTAAAAGTAGATATTCTAAGTTATTGTTTTCTTGAGAATTATTTCCCTATTCTAAATCCCAAAGAAAGTGCACATAAATATTCTTCAACTTTCTGGACTATATGAAACCGACAAAAGCCAACTGTTTTGCACTTAACAAAACTCCACAGATGCAGACAATAAATATCATTTGTGGTTTAATAACTAATGTTTTTCATTATGTTAGCCCTTTTATGAAGATCAATTTATACTTTAAAATAATATCTCCAGTTTACTAACAATTATTAGCATAAAAAGTTCCCTCTGAAAAACATGTGGTAAGACAGCGTTAATGCATGCTTCCAATCAAAACCAGTGAAAAAACATTTCTCACCATTAACAAAAAAGCATGTTTAATTTACTGCTTGAGTTGGTTTAATCACATCAAGGATATTTTCAGCTACCTTCCTAACTTGTTACTCTTCTAACGTCTCTTATCTCAAGAAAATGATTTTTTTTTAGTTTACTGAACAAATTCTTTCATGTGAACCTTAAAATAAGTTTAACCCACAAGTCCTCCTGCTTAAACATCTTTGTCAACTATATTCGCTCATCTGGCTTTTAGACACATGCTTCATGTCTCTGCACAAAGTTTTTCACGAATCCTCCTATAACAGAGAAATTAGATTCCAAATTCACTGTCTGAAATATACAAAAATCTTATTACAGATGTAATCACAATAAATATATACAACCTAGAGAGTCCTACAGTTGAAACTCAGGAAACCCAATGGGAAAGTTATTTAACAGCACAGAGAGACCTGGGTTTTATTTTGAAAAGCACAAAGCCATTGTAGAGATGGTTTAAAAGCACTGCTATAACCACTGCTAGAATGGCTTTCTGAAAATACTTAAGACAAGAACCTAAATTGTAACTAATAGAGTTTTTGACATATTATGTACTAGAAGTCTAAAATCAGCAGGAAATCTAATTAAGGCAGTCAATATAAAATGGCAATTGACATCAAATGTTGGATAAAATGAGATTTTAAGAACTTTAATCCCATCTCTTAAAGACAGTAAATGAAGCCCCTCTGCAAAATATAATATTTTAAACATCAATATAACGGTAATAGGCATATTAAAGTAAATGGATTTGGTTATTATTAATTATACTTGAATAACTATCAACCTCTATAAACAGAATTGATTGACAACATGTTAAGTCAAAGTGATATGTTGTTAAACAACTTAGGAGCTTTTGAGATTCTAGATAATTTTCTATTCAAGGAAATTATTATATTATTATTATTATTATTATTATTATTATTTTGGCAGTACTGAGGATTGAACCCAGGGGCATTCTACCTCCGAGCTACACCCCCAGCCCTATTTTTTAATCTTTATTTTGAAACAGGGTTTCACTAAGTTGCGGAGAGCCTCACTAAGTAGCTGAGGCTGGCCACGAACCCTGATCCTCCAGTCTCAGCCTCCCAAGTACTGGGATTACAGGCGTGTGCCACCACGCCCAGCTAGGAAATTATTATTAAGCAAAGATGAACAGAATCATATCAGGGCCTTCATATGCTCATTCAAAAAAGGAATAAGCCAGGCGTGGTGGCGCACGCTTGTAATCCCAGTACTTTGGGAGGCGGAGACCGGAGGATCTGGGTTCGCGGCCAGCCTCAGCTCTCTCTCTCTCTCTCTCTCTTTCTCTCTCTCTACTTAGTGAGGCCCTCTGCAACTTCGTGAGACCCAGTTTCAAAATAAAGCATAAAAAATAGGGCCGGGGGCGTAGCACAGAGGTAGAACGCCCCTGCGTTCAATCCCCGGTACCGCAAAAAAAAAAAAAAAGGAATAAAATAGCAGCACATCATTTACCTTTCTTTCAGTTTAATTTTTAAATTAAGATAATATTTGTACATCTTCATGGGGTATATTTTGGTAATTTGATACATGTATAAAATGTGTAATAATCAAATCAGGATAATGAGCATTTCCATCTCTTCAAACATTAATCATTTTTATGTGTTGAGAATTTAATACTCTTCTAATCATTTTGAAAGATATCATAGATTGTTTTAACCAATAGTTCTACTGTGCTAAAGTAAAACCAGAGTGAATTCCTCCTGTTTTGGTGACCCTTACCTAACTTCTTTATATTACCCCCTCCCTCCTACCTTTCCCAGTCACCTGTGACGACTATTCCTCTGTTCTTCTATGAGACTGATTTTTTTTTTTTTTTTGGTTTCTACAAATGAATGAGAACATGTGGTATCTCTCTTTCTGTGTCTGGCTTATTTCACTTAACGTATTTATCTCCCTAATTACCTCCCGTTCCATCCATGTTGCATCAAAGGACAGTATTTCATGGGGGGAAATGATATCTCATTATGGTTTTGATTTGTATTTCCCTGATTAGTGAGATAGCATTCTTCATATACTTGTTCATTTGTTTATCTTCTTTTGAGAAATGTCTGTTTAGTTCTTTAGCCCAGTTTTCAACTGGATTTTTCTAGGGGGTTGTGGTCGGGTTTGGGGAGGAGTACTGGGGATTGAACCCAGAGGCATTCTACCTCTGAGATATAATCCACGCCCTTTTTATTTTTTATTTTGAAACAGGGTCTTGCTAGGTTGCTGAGGGTCTTGTGGTCAGCTTTTTTTAGTTCTTCATATATCGTGGATATTAATCCCTTCTCAGATGAACAGTTTGCAATTATTTTTTCCTGTTCTGTAGGTTGGCTCTTAATTCTGCCGATTGTTTCCTTTGTTGTCCAGAAGCTTCTTAATTTGATATAATCTCATTTGCTTACCTTTATAAAAAGGCATATTAACTATAATTCCAGAATAGAATAAATAAGATTTGGCTTAAAACAGTTCACATGAAAAAGTATCATGACTGGGGGCACGAGAAGTAGGGAACAGGGAGGGACCAACTGATTGTTTATTAGCTCTGTCAACCGTAATGAATTGTGTCACAAAGCTACAGAAAGATGCAGCATTAGAAGAAGTATCAGGGCTGTCCACAAGCTATGACACGATCAGGTCACACTGGGAATACTATGTGCAGATATGAACTGACACACTAGATACCAGAGAGAGGGACACCATCAAAATCCTGATGTCTGGGGTGAAGACCTCAAATCCTACCAACCAAGAACTAGCTGGAGACAGAGTTTAATTCAGAGAACAAGAGCTTAGTGGGGTGCAGGAAGCAAGAGGCACACAAGACCAGAAGCCCCACGGATAAGGGAGATGGGTCTTTGTTGCTTCAAGGAACAAAATATTAACTGGGAGAAGTTACAAGAAGTTAGAATTTAGTCCCATGTTTTAAAAAAAGCATCTAAACATTAGAGCTGTCCAACTAGAATGGGGTCCAGAGCAAGTACAGAGCCCTGAGTAAGCAGGGTCATCTCCAGGCCTCTGATGCGAATTCTGCAAATTCTTCCAGCTCCTGTAGTGGAAGGTAGATGTGCTAAGTAAGGAAGGGCTCAAAGCAACCTTAAGGATTAATTGAGGACTTGCATTTCTTTTTTTTTTTTTTTTTTGCGGTACCGGGGATTGAACGCAGGGGCATTCTACCTCCGCGGTACGCCCCCGGCCCTATTTTTTATGCTTTATTTTGAAACCGGGTCTCACGAAGTTGCGGAGGGCCTCACTAAGGGGAGAGAGAGAGAGAGAGAGAGAGAGAGAGAGAAAGAGCTGAGGCTGGCCGCGAACCCCGATCCTCCGGTCTCCGCCTCCCAAAGTACTGGGATTACAAGCGTGCGCCACCACGCCCGGCGAGGACTTGCATTTCTGAGAATCTGTCTGAGTAGGTACTCTGACTGATTCTCACACTGAAAACTAAAAATGTTGGATAAAACATTAAAGATAGATCAACAAGTAAATATGATCTGTCTGGTTAGTAAGAAATAATAGAAGCCAAAGATTAAGAGAAGGCAGGAATTCTGAGAGGTATGCAGGTTATTGACAGTGTTTTCTGCCTTGGGGCATTTGCCAATGGCTGGGTAGACTTTAGCTTAGGTTTTCAGTCTTTTAGGGCTGCAAGCAGGGGGATCCCCCAGAGCTAGCCTCAAGCGGAGCATCTAACAGGACGTACTAAAGGACTACAGTATTTGGGAGAAGTAGGATTAAACTGACACCTCAGGACTACAAAAAAATGGTGCGTTCTCAAATTCATGCACCTGTGAGAACTCATAATTACAAGCCAGCCCTGATGTATATTTGTGACCAAAAATAACTGGAGGTCAAAAAATCTCAAGTTGAGAGTTGGGGTCCCAGCAGTCCTGGGGTCCAGCAGTGGCTCCGCCCCCAGGAGGAGTGAAGACAACTCCTCTCTGGAGGACCTCCCCTCAACTCTGGTCCCAGAGAATCCCCACAGATAAAACTGTAAGAAATATGAACTCAGGGTAAAAAACTAGAAGAAAATACATGCAAAAGCAAGGCACCATGATTAAGAGCAAAATCAACCACAAGTAGAGTCAGTAGTAAAAGCTTTTGCACGTATACACACACATCACACACAATACTCAAGGGTGTCTAGATGTGTTGAAATCTCATTTGCTCTTCAGAAGCATCTCAATGGTAGAGTTTTAGAACTGCTACAAAAGTTATCACATCAGTGTATTTAAAATCTGAGAATAAAAGTCCCCTTCCTCCAGGTATTCATTACACTGCACTTATCTCTGTACAGAGAGCTGTGGCTAGAGTAATGCTACATAAGTCCTTGTTCACACATGCCTACATGGGTATGTTTTAAGTCAACTCCAAGTACGTTTACTTTGAAACATGCCAGAGTAGTTAAAAAGTGGCCTAATGTATAAACTCTAAAAATTTATTTCTATCAACCTCACCAAAGAGTTGACTGGAAAATATCACAACAAACACAAACATTGTAAAGTGATTTATGAACTCTGCAGCAGATATTACCACTTGGAAACTGTAATGCTCAACTGTAAATCCCTCAGTCACTTTGACTGCAAAAGGTAACTGAGGAAAAGGTGGGAAATGGTCCTGCTGATATGGTGTCCAAGTTAGTCTTCAACCACTGGATGTGGAACTACATAAAAACTAAACATGGGGAAATTCCACTACCAAATGGAGAGGTTAACCATGGTTTAGAGTAAGGACTCTTTCTGTATTTTCCCCTTTGCTCTCTATTATCCAGTGCTCTCTCCTTTGCTCTTTACTTGTTAGTGCTAACAAGTGTGAGTTTATATAACACGTCAGGCAAATTCATCCAAGGACAGCATCACTTTCCTGCCACTGGGTTCAGTGCCTAAGGAAGAGCTATCTGATGCTGCCAGATTCAGGGCCCTGCACTGCCTCACACGTTTACTGCTCTAGAAAAGCTGGTCATGGCCAGAAGACTCCTAACACTCTCAGACACAGAGTTGATGGTGATCAGTCAAGGGGATGAGTCAAGCTTTAAGACTGTTTGATGCAATATACATGGGAACACATGTTAAAATAGAGCTTCAACTCTTTAAAAGAATGATCAATCAAATTTAAAAGTATCCAACTATAGATTCTAAATCAATCTCTTCCACTATCCCACTAACCAACTAGAAAGAGAGAAAAGGGGTGAAATCTCACTAGCACCAAATCAGAAGCAAAAGCAAATTTCAAGGATTAAGAGTTCATCTATTTTCTGATTTTGATTCCTTATAATTACACAGCTAATGAAACTAAAATTTAAAAAAAACAACAACATGCACACAATGGAGACCCAGCCCCCATCTCGAAAAAGGCTACACTTTGGCACCTGATTGTCTGCAGAACCACCTCTGCTTCACTGTCTTTCCTGTGTCCACAAGCAGGACAGGATGAGCCAACACAAACACTGGGCAGAGCTCTCTTCTGCAAGGATACGCTTATGAGAAATGCTCTAAGGAAAAGAAAACACACATCTTTCATCCTTGTGTAAAATTGAAAGATCCGTACTTGCTATGAACACGATGTCCAGTGAACAAGTACTGTTCAGCGACCACCACTGTTCTGAGTAGCCAGCCCCGGACTGCACGACTGGTGGGCCAGCCCCTGGGCACAGGTGACCACAGCAGGGATGGCAGCCTTGGGCGAGGGCAATTAAGACCAGTGGCTCTGGGCCTGGCTCTTGAAGGTGACCTAAGCAACACAGAGAGATGTCGCCTTAGTGTAGGAGAGATGAAAGCTGACAGGTGAGCTGGAGTCTGGAAGGGCCAGGTAGACCACAGCCAGGCTAAAGGGACAATAGTGGAGAGACTACACAAGCAGAGACAGAGACAGAGAGAAAGGAGACTCAGGCAGATTCACACAAGGATAGGCAGGAACAAGACGCCACCTAGCTCCTCTGAGTTTCTTCTGATATCAAAAGAATCCACCACAACACAGCAACCAGCTCTGCAATCTCAACCTGTTTCTGTCACCATCGTGAGTACAGAGATCCTCATCACCTGAGGAGAGAGGGGGACAGGAGTGAATCCCGCTAAGGACTCACTAACATTCCAGTCCATCAATGAAGGAAATAACCAACTGCTGGGAAACAAAGGCAACTATTCACGCTGTCTCTTATCAAAGACAGCACAGTTTATCTTGGGAAAACATGGGCATTGACTGTCTAGAAACTTTGAAAGCAGTAAGTCTTGGCAAAGTCACCCCACAACGCCACTGAAGAGCTGACCATGTAAAAAATTCATAGATAAGAGTGCATTAGGTCTGTAAGCCTCCCTTTAGGAAGATGCATTTTCAAAGATTGCTGTGAAAGTGAACAAATATTTGGGACACAGAATCTGACACTGCACCATAACAATATTTTTTCTTAAGGTCTTTGTGTTTTTAACTACGTGTGTGTGTGTGTGTGTGTGTGTGTGTGTGTGTGTATACGTACTAAGGATTGAACCCAGGGGCATTCTACTTCTCAGCTATACCCCCGGCCCTTTTTTATTTTTATTTTTGAAACAGTTTTGCTAGGTTGCTGAGAGTCTCGCTAAGTTGCTGAGGCTGGTCTCAAACCTGCGATCCTCTTGTCTCAGCCTCCCAAGTACTGGGATTACAGGTGTGCACCACCACGCCTGGCTTATTAACTACTTTTGAAGCAGGTAACTTTTTAATTCACTATGAAATTAATTTTTCTTCAGGAAGTTAGAGTAAAGGAATGTGAACTACTAAACTCTAACTTAGAGAATATCATTTTTTTCTGATGCACTTTCCTAAGCCTTGCTTCAATTTTGTTAGAGGTGAAACAAACAGGACACCCTCAGAAAAGAAGTGAAGTGGTAAGAAGGAAAAGGCTTCCGTTCTAATCTCTGTTGGGAAAATCACACCTCCTAGTCCTTAATGTCAAGTCTGAGCAACAAAAGCTCCTGGCAGCACGGCAACCAGAGCCCTGGGTGGCCCGTTCACTAGCTGCGCGCTCCAAGCCATCTGCATTCTTCAATGTGTCTTCCCCTTCATTCCAATGTTTCCACAAAATGGCAGAAAGCATACTTCCAGGCCTGGCCAGTTGTAGCTTGTTTTTTTGTTTGTTTTGTTTTTTAAATTTAATTCAGTGTAAATTTAGTAGGCTAATTTTTTTTTTTCTGGAACTGGGGATTTAACCCAGGGGCATTCTACTTCTGAGCTATAACCCCAGCCCTATTGTTTATTCTTTATTTTGAAACAGGGTCTCACTAAGTTGCGGAGGGCCTCACTAACTAGCTGAGGCTGGTTGCGAACCCGGATCCTCCAGTCATAATTTTAAAAATTAGCCAAGCAGTAGGCTAATTTTTAAAAATCTAGCTTTTTTAAAAAGTTCAAATTCACTATTTTCCCAAAATATGTAGTTATTGGGTATTCTAGTCACCTAATAGCAAAAGCACAATTAACTGTCAACAAGATAAAAATAAATAAAAATATTCTACTTACCATGCTTGGAAAAAATTAGGACTTTGTAGAAACACAGTAAAGATCAGAAGTCTAATTCCCCAATTTTTATTTTTTTCTTCCAATATGTATGGACACAGGTCCTGAGAGTTGCTGAGAAAAGGTAAGTACTAAGCACAGCAGCATACGCCACTACACTTGGCTTAAAATAACAAGACAATCTAATGCTGCCCCTGACAAACAAGAAATGTTTAAATACTAATTTTAAATAAAATGCTATATTTTTAGGTAGCTGTTGTTTTCTCTTTCATTTCTGAGTTGAAACAGTTTTACAGGGTGAGGGGCTTTCTTTATGAGATCCGATTATGAAAACAATGCACTACGTGTATTAGGAGTGATACATTATTTTACATGCCTATAAGCGACGACAAGGTGACTCTGGCA
Source organism: Glis glis (assembly GCA_004027185.1). Lineage (NCBI taxonomy): Eukaryota > Metazoa > Chordata > Mammalia > Rodentia > Gliridae > Glis > Glis glis. Next base: position 67,707 of record PVJS01003053.1, read on the forward strand.
TTTTAGTCCCATTCCTAGCAATGGCACCAATTCGCTCCTCAGTTTGGACAAGTATTTCTTCTGGGAGCGTCATGATTTAATCTGACGCTCATAATGTCCAGCTTTGCCAACGGGCTCCTTCCATTGGGCTTCAGAGTCCTTTTGACAGGCATCTATCGTTTCTGAGCACTTCCTTACTTTTTGGCACAGCATGATATTCAGACTCGTTTTGTGCCCTCCCCCATCTCCCTCTGAAGGCTCTGCAATCAGTCAGTTCTTCAGGGAACCCTGGTTCCTCTCAGGAGAGAATGGTATTTAGAAACCAAGATCTGGCTGCCGGGTGTGCTCATTGCTACTGGAATGTTCTGTCGCAGGCTGTTAGTGAACAGAACTAGAAACTACAGGTAAATCCACAGACACATATGTACACACACATATCTATCTCATTTCTACATACCTACTTTTGCTAGAATCCATGAGTTCACAGTGATATCTCCAATTGGAAACTCTACCACACCCCAGTGTTCATTTTAGCTTTTTACCCTTCTTATTTGTAATTCTCTTTTCTGAAGTGAGAAATCCAGGTGCCAAGATCCTTGACGTACTGGCGTCTTTTATCAGTCCCCCTGCATATAACCAATCTCTTACGGTCACCACCACCAAACCTCCAACCAGGCAGGCCACCCTCCTCGCTCCCCCTGGGCTCAAATACCCTGAGGCAGGTTGACTGCCACACCCTACCCCATCCACACCACCCCATCTCATCCCTCTCAGATCTGACACCTAATGTGTAATGTCCTCCTCGCCCTACACAGGACCATGACCACTGGTCCCCACTTGGCTCTGAGAGGTGTGCGGGGCAGCCCTCCCACGAAGACGCCCCTGCACCCCACTGGGGCCACCACAGTCCCCCCGCCCCAGGTACCTTGCCCAGTCCCACCTAATGGCTTCTGGGTTGAACCGCTGAGGAGACGGATGGTAAGAACCTGGAAATTATCTTTAAAATAAAATATAACTAATTTTTTATTAGGTGGTTCATTTTCAGTTTAGATAGCAGTCATACTCCTGAAAATTTTTATTTAATCTTTTATACAGAAAACCCATTTTAGAGCCCTGGAGGCCTTCTACTTAAAGGAGCACCATGGTGAGTTATTGCATAGAGTAAAGTCATTTTGGAGTGTGAATAATCCCTACTAATATATCTGTTCTGCAAAATTTGATTTTCATCAAACATGATTTTTTTTTAAAGTACTAGTACCTTAAGCAATGAAGTTCACTAAATACCAGTCCACGTACTCCAGGATTTTATAACGCCTAAACAAACAAAACACCATTTCATTGTAATGCTGAAGCCCCAGAGCATACTCTTCTTTTCCAGTAAAATGAATTAAAGGGCACATTCAAGAAGTTTGTAATGGCTCACAAAATGTATCAACATGTCTAAGTCTGGAAGGAGGAATTAAACTAGGAAATCATAAAGTAACTTTAGTACAAACATATGACAATCAATAGAGTTTTAGGGATATTTAAGTATCCGTATATTTATTTAGAAACATGGTCTGAAATCCACATAAGAGGGTTAGAAAAAACTACAGTGCCTTCTCACCTTGCCCTTTCTGCTATCAGACAAAAACAAGCACCTCTTTGCCCCCAAAGATCCTGGAGTCAAGGAAGTTCCCTGGAAGGCAAGGGACCCGCCCAGCAGGCGGTGGCAGCAATGGCAGCAGACCCCAGGCTGGCTCTCAGGGAGGTGGGTGGGGTGAAAAGCAGAGATAAGGCATGAAGGACCACACAGGACCCGACATACATGGGCAAGACCCCAGGTGCTGAGTCACAGGGCAGGCAGTGGAGGCAGAGGGAGGACACCAGAGAAGCAGAGGAGAGGGAGACTGGAGTGTGAATCGCCTGCCAGGAGTTCGTGAGGTTCTCTTGACCCAACCCTGGCAGCCAGGGGCAGCTTCGTGTTGATGGGCCAGGTCTGTCCTTGGCAACCCTGCCTGGGCGGTGAGTTCCTACACTGCTACTAGTGTTCAAATCCAGGCTTCACAGTGTTGGCTGAGTGACTTTGGGCAAGGTCCACAACCTTTCTGTGCCAGTTTTCACACTTCATACATATCATAAATACCAGAACGGGGACCAGCGGAGTGAGGAGCCTCCCCCCCCCCCCCGTCCCTCTGCTGATGTGAGGGAGTGTGGGAGGGCAGCCTGGGCAGAGGTCTAGGGGCTGCCCCAGTCAGAAGGCTTCTCCATACAGGCTTCCCCAGAGCTCTTCTTGGGAGCTTACAGCTCCTCTAGGACAAGAAAAACAGAGAGAAGGACCAAAGCAGGCCATGCCTCTGCTGACAAGGCTGCACCACTGGGAGCCATGAGCGTTGCCCACCCCCTTCACTGCAGCCTTCCTGATGTGACCCACACTGCTGGCACAGAACCACACTTAGGCAGCCCACAGAGGCCCCATCAGACATCATTCAGGGAGTTCCCAAGGTGGTGGCATGTGGTAAACCACATCCGTGCTCCCCTGCCCATTTCTGGTTTCTCCACTTGTCCTGAGAGCTCGGAGACCACTCTCACTCCTTGTAGTTTACCTCCTTCCACACCCTGCGCTCAGCTCTCAGATGCCTAGATTTCTGGAAGAGCCAGCCCCTCTGGTCTGCTTCAAAACTGTCCTAACAGCAGCCTGACACCCACCTCAGTCTACGCCACTGGAGCCCCCATGTTCACTCAGTTGCATCTGGAGTCCTTGAACCAGCCTTGTCCTTTCCCCATTTCCCAGGGTCAGACCTCCATTTTGATTGGTCATTACATGCAGGTGCACATGTGCATTTGCTCTCCAGGTACGAGGCACCCAGCATCACGACAGGCTGTGGGAGAACACACACCACAAGGACAGACTTATCTGCACAGGCCAAGTCCTTCAAAGCAGATACTAGACCACGAGGGGGAAACTAGCAAAACAGCAACTTCAAAGCAGTGAGGTCAGCCCTGTGTCAGGACCGCGCACAGAACATGAGGGGACCCAGAGAAGGCAGGAGTGGGTGTGGGGCCATGTCTTCACATTGCAACCCAACTATACCTTACATGTTGACATCTTTATGAGTCTCATAAGTCCAATGAAGAAAAGATTTCCTTGTTAAAATACAACAAGCCCTGCACAAATGTACAAAACACCTCCTTCCATGTACACATAGTGAAATGAAACCATTACACATAAAATATATTACTTAACTTTTGAATTGCTTTTTTGAGTTAATAATGAAAACAAAATTCTGACAAACTACAGCAGGCCAAACTTGTCTGTGAGCTCAGTTTTTAATAGGAGAAAGATACAAAACATGTTATCTTATGCTGTAAAAATGTTATCCCTACTGAACTTTGAACAGATGACCCTGTTCTCAAGAGCAGCAGTTCTGAAAGCTAGGTTTCACAGTAAGCTATTAATGAGTTTTTTAAAACCCACCAGAGGGCAAAATCATGGTGACTTTCCAAGTTAGAAGATTTCAACTTATTAACTGTGCAGACTACACTAGATCATAGTCACCACCAGGTGGGACATGTGATTTGGGACAAATTTAGTAAATGAATACCAGAATCTACTTTTCCTTGAGTCTAAATCACAAGTCTTTACATTTGCAAGCAATATAAAATCATTTTACTGAAGTTAGTATTACTATAAACAAAGACAGGGTTCTTTAAATAAAATCAGCCCTTTCAAATGCATATCAAAACCATTCAGGTATTATTCTGGACACTTCTGAACCTGCTGTGATTTCTTTTTAAAATTTTTACTTACTATACTTTTATTAGTACACTGCAATTATACATTAGTGAGGTTCAAAGTGATACAAACATACATGTACACATCTCTTGGTGTATTTCCTTCTGCAACCCACCCTGCTCCCCCTTCTCCCTCCCCATACATTTTAGGGAGACTGGTAGCAATACCTTCATATACATGGACATAGCATTGTTTCAACTGTTTCCTTCCTCAATCATCCTTTTCCCTCTCTCTATTTCCCTCCCCCATCCACTTCTACTATTCTACTGATCTTGCTCATTTATCTGAAGTCCCTTTTGTTTCCTATTTTCTCTAGCCTCCACATATGAGAGAAAACATATGATCCTTGACTTTTTGAGACTGGCTGATCTCATTCTAAACCAGAACTTTTAAAATGGAAGGACCTGGAGAATATTATGTTAAGTGAGATCAGCCAATCACAGAAAGAAAAGGATCATATGTTTTCTCTAATATGCACAAGCTAGGGAGTAGTTGGGATACCAGAGGGACTCAGACAATGGTGGAGAAGCCTGAGTGGAGCCAGGGAGGTGGTCTAAGGGAAGGGTATGGGTAAGAATGAAGTTCATTAATGGAATTACTACCACCGACCATGAGTACATATGAGAATATACCAACGTCAATCTCAGTACTCTGTATTGGGAGGAGAGGGAAATGGAGAGGTGAGGAGGGGGGCACCAAGTGCTATGTTGCATGTATGTTACTGTCAATTTGATTTTCATTGTGATATGAGACTACAATGTACCAATAAAAAGTACATTTAAAAAAATAAAAGTACATACATTCACAATCTCCTTTTAAAAGCCATGTTCATCTGTATTTACACATAAAATCAATTTATACTACCCCATTATTTTGCAAACTATGAAATCATTTGCTCTCAAAAATAAAATCTAAAGAACATAGATCTGTACTATCCTTGTATATTTTATATTTGCCAAAATGAACATGGGGGTGGAGGAAAACAGGCATTATATAATGCAAATAGGCAAATTAATCTCCTTCTGGAATCTTAGCAAATAGCATTCAACTCTTGTGAAATTAGAGTAAATGCTATCTAAATAAGAAGAATTGTAAAAAACCTACTATGATTTCTTTCATTCTTCTGCAATTTTATAAAGTTACTAAGCATGGTATAGAGATCTATATCTGACCCTCAATGAAATTAATAAGTGATCAAATATTTTATAGTATGAAAAGAAGTAATGAAGATATGTATCACACTTATAAACAGGCTTTTATACAGCTCCATTTCTCTTTCTCCACATTTGATCCACACCTGCTTTTGTATTTTTGCTTTCCTATTGTTCATGAGGGCACTGGCCCACCATTTTGGCCTTTCTCTGCACATCTGCAGTACACAATTCTGAAATAATTTCTTTCATTACTTACCACTTGCTTATCTATCATTCTGTCCTGTACCTGTCCCTCTCTTGTACACTCATTCTCTGTCTGTTGTTCATCAATGCCTAGCTCCCCCATCAATCCCCCATCAACCCCCAACACATACCTCTACAACAATGTAGTTAGGCCAGGCTGTGTAGTGCACAAGAAGCTGATATCCAGCCTGTTCTCAACTCTCCAAGCCATACACCGTTTGTTAGGCTATCTACTCAGAGAAAAGGAAGCCTTGCTCTGGTTGGAACAAAAGCATCCCCCATTTTCCAAGCCTTGTGCAATAAGGGTAGTATCTGCTCAGAGAGGGCACCATTTTCTAATTTGTATGTACTGGGGCTAGCTCTACTTCCTACCCTCTTATTCCATAGCTGTGAAGTAAAAAGATAGTTCCTCCAACAAACAGATCCTTTTCAAATTGCCTTTGATAAAAAAAAAATACTGTTCCTTTTATGGCACAATATTACATTAGTATCTTTTCCTATGGTCAGAGAGCTGCTCCTTCTGATCCATATCCAGCAAAATGACTTCTGGAATTTGAAAAAATGAATCACAGCTGAAAATGTATTGAACTAAGCCACACATATGCAGGGCAATGAAAAGGACATCTTGCTATGAAGATTAAATGAGGTGACATAGATAAAGCTTCTATAGCAGAAGCTCAGTACATTTTTAAAGAATTAAGGAAAAGAGGTGGAAAAACTATTAAATAGATGTCTGAAGCTAAAAAAGAATAGTAGCTAAGGCCCTATGCATGGAGGAAATACATCTTAATGCAAAATAACTGTTATTCAAGTCACCCAGTCTCACTCTATATTTTCTTCAGGAGAGGCACCAGGCAGAAGCTAACCTTTAGTCAAATCCATCCATGGCTGCTCCTCTTTGTCACGATGCGTATGTTACAATTCTATGAACTGAGGATTGTCATCCCTCTTTTACAAAAAAGGTACTGTGCAACTGATCTCAAGGAAGGAAAATAAACACTCAAAAGGAAGTTAAAATAAAGTTTGAATGTTCACATCATCAGCTATGTGTAAAACTCAAGGTCTGCATCAGTAAAATTTCCCTTTGTGCATCTACACTAAAAGGAAAGTGAACTCTTCAAAACAGTATCTAAGGTACCTAGAGGACCGTGTTCTAGCCTGGTCCCTCAGAACTTGCCTTGGCCACCGAAGATATTTTAGAGAAGATAACATTTCTACTTTGGAATCTGGCAGACAGAAGCTTCAGAAGTTTGATTTACAAAGTGAGATGATCACTCCGGAGCATTGTGGGTAGGTGGAGACTGGGTTTGAGAAGTGCGCCTAATTCCCAGATTGTAGCTTCAACAGTGGACAGGCAAATCCTTGGAATCTACAGGTGCAGAGCAAACTGAAACCTCTAGCTACTTCACATTCTCGGTGACCTTTGTTGACAGCCTCACCTTGACCCCTCCTTCATCCTTTAACCTGTCCATCTGTGCTGCTCCCTGTAATGTCTCAGGGACTTAACAGAGATTCTGGGACCACATTCTCTTTAAGTAGAACTTACCTCTTCTTCTCAGTTGCCCCAATTAAGCACCCTACAAAGTGTTTGTTCTTCTTTGGATCAGACATTACAAGTCTGAGGTACAGCCTATGGAACTCAATTTCAGCTTCCTAGATAGTCTGGCAAGTATGAGGTAGAGACAGGCTTTGACTCAAGCAGGTGCAGTTGTCCATGTCACCGCCTTGCACACAGCCTAACCATCAACTGGCTTATAGACTAGGGACATGTGCCTCATTTCCTTGGCAGTGCTGTTGGCAAGACAGAATCATGAGCTTCTAAAAACCCCAAGTAAGTGTAACATGCATATGGCTTGAATTGTGCAGCGGTTTGTATTTTCTGGAAATCCTTATAAGATTCTGGATTGTAGTCACCAAGGATGGCACCGTCTTGTGCCACCCTGTCCTTACCACTCTCCGCTTCCATCATACATCCTTCCTCTCCTCCTCACTTGGTGGTAGCTCTCTGTACACTGGTTGCATAGAGAACTGGATTTTCAAGCTATGCTACCACCCTGTTCTCTTCAGTCACAGAGCAGAGATCTATCTCCCTCCTTCCTTTTTTCTTTGCATTGTCAGATTCTTAAAATCTTCAATCCAACAGTACAAAACATACTGATTGTTTCATCTCATGGTTTTGGCAAAATAGCGTGCAGTGTTGGAATGACTTTACTCAGTCTTATCCTTTCTTACAAACTGTTATATAAATACCAAAACACAGGGAAGCGACTGCTTGGCTTCTGGGTGTTTTTCCAGGGTGAAAATTTTGACTTTTCTCAGAAGAAAATATAGATACATGCTGCGTCTTATAACTATGTTGTTTCAAAACCATCATTTTCTTTTCAGTTATTTTTTCCCAAATACTAGCTTCCAGCCAGATTGTCATCTGTGTGTCAAACAGTAAAATACACCCCTGCTGCTGTGCCTTTGCCCAAATGAAATTAATCTGATTTTAAAGCTGCAGAGAGTTAAACCATCATTCCCACAGCACAGCCCACTGCAGTAGCCCTGGTACTAGCGACACGCTCTGTCACAGGCATCAGCAGCTGAGACGTAACTGCTATGTGCCTCTTGTTCAGACCTTATGGAGAGAGAAGTAAGGAACAAGCTGAAGCTAAACGTCTGCAGCCTGCAGATAAGGCACATGTTTGTGAGACAGGAACACTCTTGGCGTCTGCTGTAAACTTACTGTTTACCTGCGCTGCTTGGGATACGACTCCCAAGGCAAGCATTAATAAAGTAATAAAAAGTGTGAGCAGAACACTTAACTTATCTGTCCTGCTGCATGAGTTTTTCCAGTCTTGAGCTTCTTTAAGGAGCCTGTATGTATTGAAGACATAACAAGGGACTCTTCTATAAGGATGTCAGCTGTCTCAAGCCCTTTGTGGAACGGGGCAAGTTACAAACATGTAAAAATAAACAAATGACTATAACGGAATAAAATGACTGTGTGTTACATCACTCTGCAGTTTATCAACCTATGTATAGTATAACCTTTCCCATCTAATTTTATGCTTCTCATCTGATGACAGAAATGGAAGAGAAATAGCAAGCCAGTTGAGAAGCAGATATAAACAAGAAGAAGAAGAGTCCTGGGTTGGGACTCAGGAGTCCTCAGGAGTAACACTTTGGGCCTCAAGGTCCATGGAGAGGTGCAGGAGAGCTGAGCCCCAAGCGGTTGCTACTGGGAGAGGAAAAGATGGGAAGGAGGAGGCGCTCTAAATGGTGAACGATAATTGAAGCTGCTCAGAGTTGAAAACAGTTTTTAACTTTAGGCAAGTCAAAATTGATTTTTAAAAATTCTGTGAAAAATTAAGAGGCAATATCTAAAATCGCTCATATTTGAATGTGTTCATCTTCTAGGATTCTGTTATAAATAGAAAAAGAGAGGTGAAGGGAGAGAGCAAGGTATTGGTCTGTTTGGACCCAAGAAAGTGTAAGGACCAGGCACCTCATAAAATCCAGGTAAGAGCAGTGTGGGGATGCTGCCCGCTGCTGTGATGTATCCCAGGGCCAACCCCTTCATACTGTTTCTGAGAACTAAACGCGCATCACGTTTAACTTTGAATAAATTTTCTGTGTCTATGAACCAGAGTGTGCTCTATAGACATGCCAGTTTCAGACCAATGGCCCTTAGCTTTTGGTAGTTTAATCTGTAATCTTCTTGGCAAATTAAATCCTGTCTCATCCTCGATCTCTTTTTCTCCTCTGTGTGCATGTGCACATACACACAATCACACATGAGTCCTGGATCTGATTTTCTTAATGTATTACCCACAAAGATAATGTGGAATAACATTTCTATGTTCATCTCTTGAGGAAAATAAAGGAAAATTTCTGGGAGGTAGAAGAGCAGGTGGCATGAAATTAATCTTAAAATATGGCAAAAACATTAACTTATATATAGCAGACTAACAGGTACACGGTCTTCAGATATGTCAAAATCAGTAACAATTAAAGAAGAAGCTATGTTGCCTTCAACATTATTATCACAAGATCCACCTGGAACTACTTCTCTGCTTTAGGACCATACAGATATAAATAAGAAGAAAATGCAACTCTTGGCTTATATTATAAACAGACGACTAATTTTGTTTGAGTGTCAGAACAGAAAAAAAAATCTCAAAATCTCTAAATGCAAAGCCTGCTACTTACTAAAAAGAAAAATTAAAAGAAAAAAGAAGGGGATTACATTCTCTGGAGGGAATGTCCCAGAAGATAATGACAGAGCACAGCTACTTGATCTGGCCAAGGAAGGGACAGCAGCCTGCTCATTCACTGGACCACTGGCTGTGGAGGGAGACAAAGCAGGTCCCGATCCTAGCACCAACACTTACCAGCTGTGTCACACTGATCAGGTTTCTTCATTACACCTCAAGCTCTTTCATTGAAAAAGTAGGGATGTTTAGCATATCCAGCTAATAGGGTGCTTGGAAGAATGACATGAGCTCCTGTGTGAAAAGCACTTAGCAGAGTGCTCACTGGGAATGGCCCTCATGAAAAGCAGGACTTAGTCAGCCAAGCAAGTCTCAAGCAGCCAGGCAGTGTTTGCGAAAGGAGCCCAGAGATGGTGAGGATGATGCTGGTAAGGAGCAGGCAGAAGGGAGAGGCAGTCCTACTGAGGAGAAATAATGGCACATAGAACCAATCAATGAGAGAGAGAATATGAATGTGAACTGAGAAGCCTGTCCAAAGGTTAAAATCCCAAAGGTTAGAAAATGATAAAACACATTCTCTTTTACTATCACCTGCTTTTTTGTTTTTCCTGTAATGAAATATAAGTTCAGCCTCCAATGTGAAGCAGAATAGAAGGATCTTGAACACTCATTTAACACAAACTTCAAAGGTGGCACAAGTGAAAGGTTTCTTGATGCGGTGAGTGAGCCTGCCCCAGCTGTGGACCCCTGGCCAAGCAGAAGACCCTGTCCCTGCCAGGAGTCCTCCTCCTGTCACAACAGCTACTATGCACCTCATCTGTGAGGCTCTCTACAGCGCCCTGCATTGGCCAGCGGCACTTCTATTCTCTCCAGTATTCTACCTGCTTCCAATGCTGATTTCTCTCCCCAGAGATGGGAAGCCCAGACAGGGCTGCCAGGAGGGAGAGGGAGCAGGAGTGCAGGACTGTGAGCCCCTGCTGCTACCAGGGCAGGACGGCTGTGTGAATCCGGGTGGACCCCTTACTGCCTCAGTTTCCTCCTCCGTGGAAAGGAGAGACATACTGCTGATGTGTCTACCTCACAAGATGTCATCACCCTCAAATAAGATGCATTAAAACCATATGCAGCAAAAGAATATGTGGAATTCCATTATTGGAAACAACAACCTATTTGCAAACACTTTCCTTAATGTATTTAACACACTACTATACTCATAGTGAATATTAAAAAAAACCTTCAAGAACTGAATTGAAATGCTGACAAAGGGCTGAATAATTTAGGACATGTTTGAAAATGATTAAATTCCTAAATTATTATATAGGTAAGCAAAATTATTCTTACAGACATTGTAACCTTGCATGCTAATCAGCCTCCAGAGAAGCAGTAACTGTCAACAGCTCATGGCAAAGTGCCAACTGTCTGCTGGGTAAGTAAAGAAACTGAATTAGCTTTTCAGTGGAGTCAGAAAACTGAGCCCTGATGACATGAATCTTGATAGCAGTGGAGCTCTGAACA